>CAWVNO010002168.1:0-16000 GCA_963930645.1 Salticus scenicus | reverse complement strand
AAAACACACTGTTCAACAGCATTTCTATTTTGAGTAATTATACGTTTCTCTAAAACATTAAATTTTAGGTTAAAACACTAAAAAATAACAAATTCATGATTAAATAACTGAAATTTTGTTATCAACAATTGAAACGGTAAATTTCATTCGTTTACATATGCTAGCGTCCTATAAAGAGTCAAACAAAATAAAATTAAGAAGAATAAAAAGAAACATTTTTTTAAAGTATTGTTTCAGAAGAAGCCAGAAGGTGGGGTTTATTATTCTTTTAGAATGCCATCAAAATTTCCTGTCTGCAATGCGTTAATTGTACAAAAATAAGTTAATTTCCATAGTAAACACCGAAACCTTATTTAGAAAATATTAAAATAAATTTTTTCAATATTGTACTGAACTTATATAAATTGGTCTGATAATGTATGTCCCACATAACGCGATTTCCTATTGTGCAGAACGGATCTCTCGCGTTATACAGGAGTCTGCTGTACTTGAATAATTCTTAATTATGAAAAGTGTAAGATCAGTGATAAGAGATATTACTTTGTTTTAAATTCTTTTTCCATAAAAAATGTGAATTTTGATTAGAATTAATCGAAAATAAATAATATTGCTCTTTGTTTCGATAACAGATTTTATAAGCTAAAAAAAAAAAAAAAAAAAAAACTACATTTGATTCTGTAATAAAAAACATTTAATGAAAAATAAATATTTTATTATGTTTCATCATGCTGTAAAATTTAAATAACATAAAGCTTACAAGCAGTACAGTAAACAGATACAAAAATATGACAACAAGATTAAAACGGAAAATTCGCGGTAAAATATGCTATAAAAATTATTAAATACTAATAAAATAAAATAATTAAATAAAACCAATATTTATCGAATGTTGCTGTTTCAAACAATAAGCCTAGCCTTACGGCTTTTTCTAAAACATCACATTTAACTTGAGGTGTACGAACCCTACAATATTAAAAAAAAAAGGGTTGAAACAAAAATTTAACGTCGAAACACTCGGAAAAGTTATTTAATATATAGGAAAAAAGACTCAATATATCCAGATCGGATATGTTCCTATCTTATAAAGTAAGCCACGCCTTTACCCATTCTTCTAAAACTTTACATTAAAAAGCGAAATGATTTTACATATTCGCGATTATCATTTAACTTTTGTCTTCAGGAAATCGGTGTAGTAAATTCTACTAATGTTATGCATACCAGCATCATATATATAGTCAAATGTGAATATGCAAAATAGTTTTATTTTAATATTGTTATAACAGTAGAGAAAGCGGATCTTGTTTTCTTTTGGATTTTTTTCACAATCTCTCTCATGCATTGAGGTAATTTTACAAAAATAAATTTAATTTGTATAATAAACATCGAAATGGTGCCTAGAAAACAACAAGAATAAAGTAGTAAATTAAAATAGTTTTCCGTCATATTATTTGCAGATATTTACTTATAATACAAATGTTAACATGTGATGGCTCCTAACCATACTTGCCAACATACTAATTAATATTCCGTAGTATTGTTAGCCTCGCCTTCTTTCTCACACCAGTATCTTTTTAGAGTATACTTCTTCTTATTCAATCGTAATTGCATTTGTAGAATATTACTTTAAAAATTTATTGGTGTGAGGAAAAGGGCGGGACAAACAACACTACGGAATATTAATTAGAATGTTGGCAAGTATGCCCCTAAAAGCAATACAAATTGAAATATCACTGTAACTCGAAAAATAATGTTAGGAATAAGCTGTAAGTTTGGAAACTCATATTTTTGATGATGCTTGTTCTATTCGGGCAAAAATTAATATAGGTCATAATTCATATTTTTTTCAAATTTATTAATAATTTATTAATAATTTTCATAATTTCAAAAAATTTTTTTTAATCAAAAGTATGCATGGAATATGTTTGGGTCACTTCATTGTAATGCATAAAAAAAGAAAAATTTGAATATAATAATTTTTCAGGAAGACATGAATTAATGTTTATCACATTCATTTAACATTAGCATCCCCATACTTTCACAGCTTATAACTCTATGAAAAATTGAGCAAAAAAAAAAATAAATTATACCTTTTTACGCTATGATTTCATTTAAATAATTACAAATATGTATCAAAAATGGGGGTTAACATTGGAAAAATGAAGTTGGTGCCAGTTTTAATATGTAGACGATCCCCTGAGCAAAATCTAATTATACCGTTATAAATTAGACGTTATTACAAATCGATCGGTACCAGCCGCATCTTTCTACGATAATTTACGGTGAAGTTAGGTAGAAAAAGGAGGGGGGGATGTGCTGACTGTACTGTACGACCGAGATAAGAACGACCCTGGAACTGACTTAGTCACTGTCCAGTTGCCAAAGTAACCGATCAGTCGACTTAATTTGAGGGATGTCCGGTATTTTCTTTTCGCGCCAACACTGGAATTTCTCGCCATATTCCTCTCGTTCAGTCGTTCCGTTTTTATTATATTCTGCATATAGCTCTTTTTCTTTTCTTAATATATAATATAGTTTACTTTTTTAATGGAATTGTATTGAAATCAGTCAGTATTATTCTTGTTTTCATAACTATATTAAGGGGATTTGGCACCTTTGACAGCACCGCTAAAATATGTTTCATATAAAAGCTTACATTTCCATTTAATATTTATAAATTGAAATATATTAGGCGTGTTCTGTAAAATATATATTCATACAACATTTCTTATGGTGTTTCATATATCTTTTTAGATATTTGAAATCTTTAAATTGCGTTTTCTCAATTTGTATTTTTTCATAAATTCATGATCTTCAAAATGATTAAATTTCTACAGCTATTTAAGAAAAGAGTTATTTAATAATTATTTTTAATTATTTTTTAATTAATTAATTTATTTTATTTTATTTTATTATTTATTTATTTATTTATTTATTTATTTTTTTTTTTGGGGGGGGGTTATTTAATAGAATCTACTTAAAAGAATTAGGGATGAATTTTGAAATAGCTTAATATATATACATTAAAAATTAAAATAATGTTCCCCCCCCCTCCCCCACCAATTTTGCACTTTATTACTTTCCGAAAACTATAGTGAGGAAAGTATTGTAATCATGTCAAAAATCCGAAATTCAGATTTTGATGTTTCTATACGTTTCGAGGTCCAATGAGTCCGTTTTCACTATTTTTGCGATGATGTATGTATGTGTGTGTGTGTGTGTGTGTGTGTGTGTGTGTATGTCTGTGAGTGAACACGCTAGCGTCTAAACGCTTTGTTCGAATAAGCTGAAAGTTGGTGCGTATATTGTAAGTCACCATAGTACGAACCCTATAGATTTTGGTGAATCTAGCACTTATAGTTTTTTTTACAGGGACACAAAGAAAAATTCTTTATCATTTTCGCCTATGGGACCAAAATCTTAAAAGTGCGATAGCATCTAAACGCCTTATTCAATTGAGCAAAAAATTTATACACATATTATAGGTCAAAGATTCTCAATCTGTATAGATTCTGGAGAATCTAGTACTTATAGTTTCTTTACAGGGAGACAAAGAAAAATTCTTTATCATTAGGGCCTATGGGGCCAAATTTTTAAAAGTGTGATAGCGTCTAAACGCCTTATTAATCTGAGCAAAAAAAAAAAAAAATTGTACACATGTTATAGGTCACAGTTGCACCAAATGTATAGATTTTGGTTAATCTAGCTCCTACAGTTTTTTTACAGGGACACAAAGAAAAATTCTTTATCATTATGGCCTATGGGACCGAATTATTAAAAGTGCGATAGCATCTAAACGGCTTATTCAATTGAGCTGAAAATTTATAAGAATATTATAAATCACTGTTGCACTAACTATAAGCATTTTGGTGAATCTAGCATTTATAGGTTTTTACAGGGACACAACGAAAAATTCTTATGGGTTCAAAGTTCAGTGGCGTTGAATAAAACATCGTGTAATATATGGAGAAAAATACTCAAACAATCTATTATGGTTTTCTCTCTTCTGTTTGTTTAAGAACTCCTTTTTCTTTACTTTATCTACAAAACTGTTAATTACTCAATGTTCCGAAAGTCGAGTGGAGTCACTCCAGATTTTTTTTTTTTTTTTCACAAAAACTGATCAATAAATTTCAAAACCTATCTCTATTTATTTAAGTAGGTTCTATTAAACATCCAAAAAATAAATAAATAAATAAAATAAAGTTAATTTTTAATTATTTGTAGAAGTTTAATCATTTTGAAGTTCATGAATTCATAAATAAAAATGCAAATTGAGAAAACACAATTTTATGATTTCAAATCTGTAAAATACACATCAAAAACCATAAGAACTGTTGTCTGAATATAGATTTTATTGAATGAAATTATCATAGTTCAATTTATCTTATACTATTAAGTGAGCAATATTTGTATATATATTTCACTGTTCTCAAAAACGGTAGCTCGGACAGTCGATTTAACACAAAGGTTCCCCCCGAAGGGTCACTGTGCACATCGAAGTCAGATTTTCGAATTTTTGATTAGTTTTTTCTTAATTAATTAAAATGTGAAAATAATAACCTTCTAATTTCTGATAAATAAGCCATTTAAATTTTATCCATAATTTAATTGTTGCCAATTTTTTTTTCGTTACAAATAAGATACCAAATGAAAGAGAAAATTTTTGTGAATCCGATGCACTAAACAGCTTATCAATCGGACAATTAGATTTTTTAAAATTAACTAAAGTATGAATTTTAGGTGGCAACAGCAGAAGATTGTATGGAAACCGTTAGCAAAAAAAAAAAAAAATAATAATAATAATAATAATAATAATAATAATAATAATATTAATAATAAAATAAAAAATCTGCTTCACATTAAGTCACGTGTTTTTGAAGTCTTATTAAAAATTGCAGTTTTCAAATTCTTTTAAATTTTCTCTCGCGAACACAAAAATATAATATACTGCCTGTACCTCACAAGACCAACTTGCATTTCAAATTTCATCATTTTTTTTGGTTAATAAACAAAAAAGTTACATCTTTTTTTTTTTTTTTTTTCTTTTTTCCAAATTAAGTTTTATTCTAACTTCGAAAAGATTTATGTGATCATAGATATAATAATATATATAGATCTATCATCCCCATATTATCGTGCAAAGATTTTTGATGCCGAAAAAAAAGCTTTGGAATCAGCCATTAAGTGGTAGTGAAAAAAAAAAAAAAAGGAAAAGAAGAAAAATGAATTTGAATCTATATCTGGAGTTTTTCATTCACATTTAGTAAATAAATTATTCATGAATTTTATTTGCTAAAATATTCGTGTGCACTCCCGTGTGTATTCACTCGGGGAAAGACTGCCATATTTTGGTAAAATCGCCGTCTTTTCCCGAGTGAAAAGGAATCCCTTTTTTCTCCCCAATGATCAATCTATATATTATTACTATATCTATGTATGTGATACGATACATTAGGAATTTAGGTTTTAAAAGTTTTTTTAAATAGATTATTTAAACTCTATGAACCATATTTTTTTAACCGACTTCAAAAAAAGAAGGAAGGTTCTCAATTCAAACCGTATGTTTTTTTTATGTTTGTTAGCTCATAACTTCTGGACGGATGCTCCGATTTTGATACTTTTTGTTTTGTTGAAAAGGTCTTGGTCTGCAATAGGTCCCATTGTAATATCTTTACGATCTAAAGAAAATACAGGGTGCCCAAAAAAATCAGTCCCAACTCTTTTAACTGCTAAATGGTTGCAGCTATAGTGATAAAAATGGTATGCAAGTATAGCAAAGTGGCCATGCAGTAAAAGGTTAAACCGCTTGCAGCACCACCTGGTGGAAAATAGCGAGTTAGTGTTAGTATCTCGAAAACGGTTCTAGCGAAAAAAGTGAATTAAAAAGTTGAATAGTATTACAGATTTAGTACAAAAAGATAGTTTAGACATTCATGCTAGCGTTCCTCTCTCGGAAACGGTTCAAGACAGGGGGAAAAGTGAATTATGAAAATGCAGAACATCATCGATTTAATACGAAAAGATTGTTTAGACATTGATGCTAAAAATTCAATCCTAAAAACGTGAATTTGTCTGTTCGCAATTTCTTACACTATGCACACTTCAACTACATTGCACCCGTTGTAGCGTAGCTGGTGAGGCATACGCAGTATAGTTCAAAATACGGTTACTAGATACTTTTCGTTTTGTTGTAAAGATCTTGGTCTGAAGCAGGACACACTGTAATATATTTACAATCTGAAGAAAATAAAGCGCCATCTGGTCAAAAACAGCGGAATTAGCGCTCGTATCTCAAAAACGGTTCAAGATGGGAGAAAAGTTAATTACGAAGTTGTAGAGCATCATCTATTCACTACGAAAAAACAGTTTTTAGACATTATTGCTAAAAATAGAACGCTTAAAACGCGCAGTTATTCCTTCTCAATTTCTTACACTGTGCACACTTGAACTACGTTGCATACTTTGCAGCGTAGCGGATGACACCTGTACTCTGTGGTTCAAAGTACTGGTACTGTAAGCGGTCACATCGATTAGCGCAAAGTCATTTTCAACCAACTTCAGAAATGAGGGTGTTCTAAATTCGAGCTGTGTGTTGTTGTTGATGTTTGTAAGCTTATAACTTCGTAAGAGATGCTCTAATTAACCGATGTCAAAGAGGAGGAGGTTCTCAATTCAAAGCGTATGTTTTTTTGTTTTTGTTTGTTAGCTCATAACTTCTGAACGGATGATCCGATTTTGATACTTTTTGTTTTATTGTAAAGGTCTTGGTCTGAAATAGGTCCCACTGTAATACCTTTACGATTAAAAGAAAATACAGGGTGCCGAAAAAGCCAGTCCCGACTCTTTTAACTGCTGAACAGCTGCAGCCTATAGTTATAAAAGTGGTATGTAGGTATAGTAAAGTGGACATGTGCTACGCAATTCAACCGCCTACAGCGCCACCTGGTGGAAAACAGTGGAGTTAGCGTTCCTATTTCGAAAACGGTTCAAGATAGGGAAAAAAAGTGAATTACAAAGTTACAGGATGCCATCGATTTAGTAAGAAAAGACAGTTTGTAGACATTAATGCTAAAAGTAGAACGATTAAAACGATAATTTGTTTGTCCGCAAATTAATATTTTCTTCACACTTCAACAGCATTGCATACGTTGTAGCGTAGCGGGTGACATTTATGGTATGTAAAATGCAAAGTATGGTTATTGTAAGCGGTCACATCGATTAACGTATAAACGTTTTAAACCGACTTCATAAAGGAAGAGGTTATCAATACAAACTATGTTTTTCATTGCTGTTGTTGTTGAAATTTGTTAGCTTATAACTTCGTGAGACATGCTTTAATTTTAATACTTTTTTTTTTTTTTTTGTTGTCGCAAAGATCTTGGCCTGAAATAGGTTTCATTATGATTTCATTAAGATACAGACAAATTACAGGATACTCACAAAAGTCTGTTCTCACTCTAACTTCTGAACGCATGCAGCTACACTGGCAAAAGTAGTAAGTATGTAATTATCTATGATGAAACTTCTGTCCGTCAGCTGCAATGCATATTTGTTTGAACTTTACGCCGTGCAATTTCCAGCGTAGCGGGTTACACGTTTTCACTGTAAAATTTAATATATGCCTAACAGAATTTTTGGTTACGAATACAGCGTATCTGTTCTTTACATTTCTAAAGCCTTTTTACTTTAAAGTATGTTCATTCAATAGATATTGTTTTTCCTCATATCCGTTAAAGGCAAGAAAAGTGACACAACTTAAAAATGCAGCATTTGAGAAAAATCAACTTAAAAATAACTTGACTAGAATAAGACTAGCACAACTGTCTTTCGAGTGAATAACTTTTTAGATGGAGATGTAACCTCTTTGTTCCCATTGGGTGCATTTCATGTATTTTTGAGTGACATAAATCATTTTTTGAGTTATGTCACTTTTCTTGGGGGTTGTGGTTTATGAAACTGCCGTGGAACGTCTTCTGACGTTCTGCTATATGAATAAAGTTTCACTGAAAAGAGAAAAATAAAATCTTTTTGTAAAAAAAAATAGAACCGACTCCAAAAAGCAACTACTATTCAAGCAACTAAAAAAAATTGGCATGAAATGAAACTGTAAATTGCGCCTAAAAGTATAAAATAATTTCCTTCGCCAAACAACCTATAACACTACAATTAATCATAACTTTTGAAGTCGGTGCAAAATTAAATAAAAATCGATACCAGTATTCAATACAAAAATCAAATTCTATTCAAAATACACATCTCAAAATGTCACCTGCAAAACGCAGCTGAAAACTAGTTTGATTCAAGAAAACAAATAAAATTTCGTAAACAGCAAAAGTTGGCGAAGCTCCTGGTATCTGGCGTCCTTGGTGAAAGAAAAATCGCAAAATTATCTGGCAAACATATTTAATTTCTTTCAAGAGAGCAATCAAGAATATGAAACAATACTTCGTACAATATATATTATGAAAATATACACCTTACATGTATATTTTTGCATTACGCTTTGATCGACAAATCCAAAATCCACCAAGGATGATAGTTATCAAAGTTATACCAAAATTTCAAAGGAAACTAACTTCGTAGAAACATGAATACCGAATTGCGAAGAATGTTCACTGTTCTATGTAGATGCTACTAATGGACCAATTGTATACAGTGATAAAATAATAAAAGAAATATGAAAATGGATCATTCGTGACAACAGCATTTGTAGCTATCGATCTAAAAACAAATCTTTAAAAACTAATTAAATTTTATTTAATTTTGCGCCGACTTCAAAAGTTATGATTAATTGTAGTGTTATAGGTTGTTTGGCGAAGGAAATTATTTTATACTTTTAGGCGCAATTTACAGTTTCATTTCATGCCAATTTTTTTTAGTTGCTTGAATAGTAGTTGCTTTTTGGAGTCGGTTCTATTTTTTTTACAAAAAGATTTTATATTTTATCAGTTTCATTAATAGATCCTGCTGGGCGATTTTTTAAATTTTGGTGTTGAAGTACACCGAACGTTTTTCGACAAGAAGTTTAATATAGCAACAGCCATTTTAATCTAAGTAGCGCATCAAATATATAAAAACATAAATGATTTATTTTTACACAAAATTTACAGAAAAAATGCAGTTTTAAAGATAGGAAATTTTTTCATCAAGCACTATTTTAAACCTAAAAACCATTAAAAATATAAGCAGAATATGAAGGATTCTTATGTATAAACAAAAACTGATAAAATTATTAGCAAAACAGTCTTTCCCCTTTTCATACAAAAAAAAAAAAAAAAAAAAAATCCATCGCTAATATGGCGACAAAAATTCAAAAGCCGCCAATAGAGCGACATAATAAAGTTGTGTAGTACGATAATGTTTACCTATTTATTTATTTTTTATATAATAATCACTATGCTAATTTATCATACAAACAAATGAGCCTCTGTGTGTTACTGCACTTGCACGCTGTCGAACAGAAATATTTGAATAATTCAAATTAATATTTAAATAAATAAATAAAAATAAAAATATGTTTAATGGGAAATAAATATAAAAATAAAAAGATCAGTTGTCTAAAATACGGCAGAAATAGCGCTCATAGCATATTGTTACAAGGGATTAAATCTTATTGTTACAATGGATTAAAAGTCTAAAATTGTGACAAAAATTCAAAAGTCGCCAAAGAGAACTATATTAAGGCTTACTATCAGGTTTACAAACCCTGAATTATATATAAATACAAAAAATTAATTGTCTCATGCGACATACGTAGCCGGTCACAGCATATTGTAATATTTGGCGTGAAATTGCTGTCATTTTATGGTTGATTGGATAATCAAAATAAACATAGGAAATAACGTAAAAGCAAATATTATGTGCACCACGTATAGTGTTGTTCACATGTAACTGGGATTCAAATATAAAAGGGAAACTCCAATTTTTTCGATACTATCTATTTCGAAACTGTTACATAATAAGCACCTAAATGGAAGCTCATTGGTAAACCATTGTCGCAGGTAATAGGGACAAGCGCCCGAGTTGCAGTGGATGACCAAATCGCTGCCAAAGGCAGTAGGGACCTGAAGCGAGCTTTTGAACAATTTCAGTAATTTATTTTATTTTATTTTTATAAAGCTATATAGAAAAGAGTTTCCTTTAAATTTAGTGACCAGCGAAGCGGGCAAAGCCTGCTAGTAAATATTAAATGGAAATGTAAGTTTTTATATGAAACCTAAAAAAAGTTATTTAATAATCTCTTTACACTTTTACATATTATCGTTACAATTTAATCATACCTTTATTTTTTGATTTCTGATTCTTTTTGTTACTAATATAAATATCATACTTAATTATAAGCATAATAAAATTAAGTTCGTAAAATCTAAATATGCTATGTATATTAAGTGAAATGGCAATATCAAAGAAAAAAGTTAGGCCATTTTTAAATAACATCTTGATTAATATTTCAAAAATAAGTGAAGTTTTAAGATAACTGATATTGTTCACTTTAGTAAAAATAAATAATACTTTCTATTATCTTCGGATTTTCAAGAGAATAACTAACTAAATAAATATTTTTTTTTTTTTTTTTTTTTTTTTAAATAAGTAATATTTTTGTGTGGAAATGCTGTTATTAGTATATCTTGTATATATGTGCTAAAAATGTTCCTGAATTTATATGTACAAGATTTTTAAAAAAGGGAGAAAAGAACTTTGATAGCTGCGCCAAATATGACAACCTTTCTCCCATACGTAAAACTTGTTCTCCCTCTGATAAGTTCCCCCTTCCTTTCTTACAACCATAGCCAGAGTTGTTCTTATGAGAGCCAGACAGTACATAAATGAAAAGGGGTTTCAGTAACAAGATTAATTTTGTGCCTACTTTTACTCATCCTGAAAAGTTTTATCCTACAAATATGAAATAATAACCATTATTATCTTGCCTATTCAAATGATTTAAAAACTAATTTGTTTTTAATTATTTTTTTTTTCCTTCTAGGCTCTTCCAGATAGAAGAAAAAATTCCAAACCACTGTCAGTAATGTTTTTTATACACGGAGGATCATATAAAACTAATGGAGGACGGTTTTATCCGGGTGAATGGTTAGCTTACGCTGGTCAAGTAATTGTAGTTACCGTTAACTACCGTCTTGGTGTATTAGGTTTGTTTATCTTTTGTATTTTTCTATGTTAACTATACACGTCCTAAACAAAATATAACTATACATTATAATCACCATATTAGAGTATTTTTATAATAGAAAATTCTAATTTTTGCAAAATTCAGAAAAACGATATTTATAAATACAAAGTGTCCTCGAATTTCGAAAATATCAACTTACCATACAGACGTTCATGCAGCACTCGTGCCAAATTTTCCATGCATAATGAAAGATCTTATTTAATTATTTAGACTCGAAAGTACATATGTACATTCAGGGTACAAAACAAAATCGCGAGAAAGTCTTTATTTCCGCAATGATTGGTCCCATACATATACTTCCTATTACAAAATGTTTAAAAATAATAATAATAATAATAATAATAATAAGCATTTATGGTATGGCATGTTTAAATAATAATAATAATAATAATAAAGACTTTTTATACAGTCTTCAGGTCTCCTATTTATTAAAAGTTGGCTTTTATCCTAACAAATGCATCACAAAAAGTTTCACTTCTGTGCGCCCAAAATTGACCGAGATATTTAGTTTCAAAATTTAGGAATTTTTCGGCTTCGGTCGGTTAAAAATTTCCTTAATAAAACCCGAGAAAATGCGAGGGAAAAAAAAAAAAAAAGAAAAAAAAGAAAGAAAGAAATATCAGTCGTATCGTTACAAATAAGGCACCAAATGAAAGAGGCGATTTTCTGAATCCCACGGATTAAACAGCTTATCCATCAGACAATTAGATTTTTTAAAAATTAACTAAAGTATTAAAATTAGGTTGCAACAGCAGACGATTGTCTCGACACCGTTTGGAGAGAAAAGAAAACATCTACTCATTAAGTCACATGTTTTTGAAGTGGGATTAAAAATTGGAGTTTTCAACTTTTCAAATTGTCTCTCACAAACACAAAAAATTTGATATACAGCCTGTACAAGACAAGACCAACTTGCAGTTCAATTTTCATCGATTTCGGTTAATAAACAAAAAAGTTACTTTTTTCCCCAAAAAATTAAATTTTATTCTAACTTTGAAAAAATTAATGTGATACGATATATTAAGAATTTGGGTTTTAAAAGTTTTTTAAATAGCTTATTCTCCTATATACTTGGTTAATAAATATTTATGACATTTTATGTGTGTATGTAAGTGCATACCAGCCAACATTTAAGTAATATTCCGAAGACCTTTAGCCGAGCCCTTTTTCCCCATCAGTTATTTAGAGAATTTTTCTTCTTATTTATTCGGAATCACATTTAAAGAAAATTACTCTGAAAATTGCGTGGTGTGAATAAGATGGCGGTACTAATAGTACGGAATAATTATTAGAATGTGTTTAGGCTTGATAAATAATATACTTTTATGATACTTTATGAGCAAAACTTTAAATATTTTGAGGCGTATGAACTCCACAATATTCAAATAGAAAAATAGGGATAGCAATATTTAATAAAGATATCTCTGAAAAAAATCTGGGAACAGTAATAAACATTTAACACTTTCGCGACCGCTGACGTAGATTCAGATCATTTGAAAATCTACAACTCCGCCTGTGAGCGTTTCTTTTGCAATTTGTATGTTATTTATTTATTAAGAATTTACCCTATATACATATTTCTACAATCAAGTGTACTATGGATACGAATACTTTGATTAGAAAGAATATAATTATAAAATTTATCCATTCGTAATATAAGTGTGAATACAGAAAATGTTGTTCTGAACTATTGTAACTTGGGAGAATAACGTCTGAAAGACGGAAAAATGCGGTGACGAAAGTGTTAAATAAGAAAAGTTAACATATTGTCATTGGATGTTCCTATCAGTAAGCCCCGCCCTAAGTGGTTTCTGAGAAACGTTGCATTTCACTTGAGGCATACGAATCTTCCAAAATTTAAATACAAAACTGTAAATAACAAGATTTTAAACAAAAATTGACGGTTATAAACAGAGAAATTTTATTTAATATTTAAGAAAAATTAGTTAATACATATATCCTTAGGTATATACATATTTTGAAAAGTAAGCCTCGCCTTACACGAGTTTTCTTAAACGTTATATCACTTTAAAAAAAAAAAAAAAAAAAAAAAAAAAAGATTTTATATATTCATGATGAAGTCATTCAAATTTGTCTTCATCAATCGATGAGATAAATGCCATCAGCGTTTCTATATGCTGACGTCCATAAGCAGTCAAACACGAAACGTAAAATCACTTTTTAATGAAAAGTATTGCTTCAAGGAAGTACCTAGATAGGTGGTGTAGAACTTGCGACCGGGACAGATGCGACCGGGGTTAAAATCGTAGCAGTTGCGACCGCTTTGGTTTGAGGGTAGCAGTTGCGACCGGATGTATCCGAAAGCAGGTGCAACACAGGATATGTGTTCATGTGTAAGGAAGGGGGAGGGGGTTCACTGATTAAATTCGTTAAAAAGAGTTAACAAAACTGAATTTAATAACTAAATAAAAAACCCAAACGCGTATAAAAGTCAATAAATTTAAAAAAGAGGTTTTTTTTTTCTTTTTTACAATATACAATTATTGTAATGTAATTCAGGCAACACAGGAGATGTGTTCATGTGTAAGGAGGACGGGGAGAGGGGGGGAACTTCACTGATTAAATTCGTTAAAAAAATTTAAAACTGAATTTAGTTACTAAATAAAAAACCCAAACGCGTACAAAAGTCAATAAATTTAAAAAAAAGAGGTTTTTTTTTTTTTTTTTTTTTTACAATATACAATTATTGTAATGTAATTCAGGCAACACAGAAGATGTGTTCATGTGTAAGGAGGGGGGGGGGAGGGGCTTCACTGATTAAATTCGTTAAAAAGAGTTAACAAAACTGGATTTAATTACTAAATAAAAAACCCAAACGCGTACAAAAGTCAATAAATTTAGAAAAGAGGTTTTTTTTTTCTTTTTTACAATATACAATTATTGTAATGTAATTCAGGTGCGTAGCTTGAGGTGGGAGGGGGTGCTAGTGTGCACTAGTATTTTAGTTCTTTTGCCTATTTTAACAATCTGGTGTGGAACTCACAGGGCTTTCTCTTATCTTGTAATTCAATTTTATAAAAACAGACTACAAAACAAGGGATCAGACAACAAGTATTAGTTGTATCAGTACAAAAACCCTTAAAGGGTTAAAAGTTTGTGACGCAGCTACTTCATCGCTATAAGAATTTGAAATATGGGTCTTAAAAATAATGATATCAAATTTTAAGTGACGCTTTACTATTAGTTAAAATATACATAGATTTTCTTATTTGATCATTTGCTTTTTTCTTTTATTTATATTTACAATGCAAACATAATATTTTTAACTTCAAGATAAGACAAATATATAAAATATACTCACTGATGATTTTCATTTGCACTTCAATTTCAAAATAACAGTTTCAAAAGGAATGATATAAAAATTCCAGTGACACCTCGGTGTCATTTTAAACGATTTGTCTTTAGATTCCATTAAAATTACCTTTGCTTTGTCTAATAAAGTATATTTACAGATTGAAACAGTGCTTTTAATTTTCAAATATACTGTCAAATAATCACACTTTCACTCAGTTTGCATTATAAATTGAAATTATTTATTTCAATAAATTGATTTGTCTTTTGCGTCACGCTATCCAAAACTGCAAGTGAAATTTGTACAAATGTTTTCTTTGCATCACACTATCTCTTTGCCCAAATTTTCACTTAGTTGGATACTATGATACAAAGTAACATTTACATAAATTTTACTTGCAGTTTTGGATAGCGTGACGCAAAAGACAAATCAATTTATTGAAATAAATAATTTCAATTTATAATGCAAACTCAGTGAAAGTGTGATTATTTGACAGTATATTTGAAAATTAAAAGCACTGTTTCAATCTGTAAATATACTTTATCAGACAAAGCAAAGGTAATTTTAATGGAATCTAAAGACAAATCGTTTAAAATGACACCGAGGTGTCACTGGAATTTTTATATCATTCCTTTTGAAACTGTTATTTTGAAATTGAAGTGCAAATGAAAATCATCAGTGAGTATATTTTATATATTTGTCTTATCTTGAAGTTAAAAATATTATGTTTGCATTGTAAATATAAATAAAAGAAAAAAGAAAATGATCAAATAAGAAAATCTATGAATATTTTAACTAATAGTAAAGCGTCACTTAAAATTTGATATCATTATTTTTAAGACCCATATTTCAAATTCTTATAGCGATGAAGTAGCTGCGTCACAAACTTTTAACCCTTTAAGGGTTTTTGTACTGATATCATTACTTTTTAGAGGTTATTGATCAAAAAATTAAAACAAGTCCTTCCGGCTCATAGGAAGGTTAGGTTGATTTATCTTTTCTTATGAAGTCGCCACCATTTTTTTCAAAATGGCAGCTACATTTTATTAATGAATTTCGTGGATTTATTGAGGGCTATGTATATATGGAGTTTTAAGCAAATTGGTTCAAAAGTTATTGTGATAATTTTCAAGTGGTCACCATTTAGAAACAAAAGGACAGAGTGACTGAAATGCCCAGTGAACTTATCAAAGATACTTGAATGATATGTCAACTGTGCAAATATGATTCAAACTGATTCAGTATTAGAAAAGTTATTGTAATAAAAAAAATTTAAGTGGCCGCCACTTGGAAGCAAAATGGTGGAGCAAGTTGCCTAGCAAACTTATCCAAGATATTTGAATTGTAAGTTCACTTTCCAACTTTGATTTGAACCAGTTTAGTATTCTAAAAGTTATTGTGGTGGCACATTTTCCTATACCAGCCTGATTTCAAGTGGCTGCACCTTGGAAACAATGTTGAAACAAAATTCATCCAAGATATTTGTGTGATAAGTTCAA
>CAWVNO010002167.1:0-25115 GCA_963930645.1 Salticus scenicus | reverse complement strand
ATTCCCAAGCAACTAAAAGAGTCTAACTATCGCAATCACTTTCAGAATCTGCGGAATATATTCTAGTTTCATAATAACACCACCGGGAATTTTGCACGGTGAAACTTTTGGCCCGGGGGGCGTTTTTACGCAGACTTTCGGCAGCCGTCCTGCGCTCTCAAAATTTTTTTCGCAGTTTCACATGCCCATCTTCAAACGACGATTCCCAAGCAACTAAAAGAGTCTAACTATCGCAATCACTTTCAGAATCTGCGGAATATATTCTAGTTTCATAATAACATCACCGGGAATTTTGCACGGTGAAACTTTAGGCCCGGGGGGCGTTTTTACGCGGACTTTCGGCAGCCGTCCTGCGCTCTCAAAATTTTTTTCGCAGTTTCACATGCCCATCTTTAAACGACGATTCCCAAGCAACTAAAAGAGTCTAACTATCGCAATCACTTTCAGAATCTGCGGAATATATTCTAGTTTCATAATAACATCACCGGGAATTTTGCACGGTGAAACTTTTGGCCCGGGGGGCGTTTTTACGCAGACTTTCGGCAGCCGTCCTGCGCTCTCAAAATTTTTTTCGCAGTTTCACATGCCCATCTTCAAACGACGATTCCCAAGCAACTAAAAGAGTCTAACTATCGCAATCACTTTCAGAATCTGCGGAATATATTCTAGTTTCATAATAACACCACCGGGAATTTTGCACGGTGAAACTTTTGGCCCGGGGGGCGTTTTTACGCAGACTTTCGGCAGCCGTCCTGCGCTCTCTTCAGTAGTGAGTATTCCCAAGCAACTAAAAGAGTCTAACTATCGCAATCACTTTCAGAATCTGCGGAATATATTCTAGTTTCATAATAACATCACCGGGAATTTTGCACGGTGAAACTTTAGGCCCGGGGGGCGTTTTTACGCGGACTTTCGGCAGCCGTCCTGCGCTCTCAAAATTTTTTTCGCAGTTTCACATGCCCATCTTCAAACGACGATTCCCAAGCAACTAAAAGAGTCTAACTATCGCAATCACTTTCAGAATCTGCGGAATATATTCTAGTTTCATAATAACATCACCGGGAATTTTGCACGGTGAAACTTTAGGCCCGGGGGGCGTTTTTACGCGGACTTTCGGCAGCCGTCCTGCGCTCTCAAAATTTTTTTCGCAGTTTCACATGCCCATCTTTAAACGACGATTCCCAAGCAACTAAAAGAGTCTAACTATCGCAATCACTTTCAGAATCTGCGGAATATATTCTAGTTTCATAATAACATCACCGGGAATTTTGCACGGTGAAACTTTTGGCCCGGGGGGCGTTTTTACGCAGACTTTCGGCAGCCGTCCTGCGCTCTCAAAATTTTTTTCGCAGTTTCACATGCCCATCTTCAAACGACGATTCCCAAGCAACTAAAAGAGTCTAACTATCGCAATCACTTTCAGAATCTGCGGAATATATTCTAGTTTCATAATAACACCACCGGGAATTTTGCACGGTGAAACTTTTGGCCCGGGGGGCGTTTTTACGCAGACTTTCGGCAGCCGTCCTGCGCTCTCAAAATTTTTTTCGCAGTTTCACATGCCCATCTTCAAACGACGATTCCCAAGCAACTAAAAGAGTCTAACTATCGCAATCACTTTCAGAATCTGCGGAATATATTCTAGTTTCATAATAACATCACCGGGAATTTTGCACGGTGAAACTTTAGGCCCGGGGGGCGTTTTTACGCGGACTTTCGGCAGCCGTCCTGCGCTCTCAAAATTTTTTTCGCAGTTTCACATGCCCATCTTCAAACGACGATTCCCAAGCAACTAAAAGAGTCTAACTATCGCAATCACTTTCAGAATCTGCGGAATATATTCTAGTTTCATAATAACATCACCGGGAATTTTGCACGGTGAAACTTTAGGCCCGGGGGGCGTTTTTACGCGGACTTTCGGCAGCCGTCCTGCGCTCTCAAAATTTTTTTCGCAGTTTCACATGCCCATCTTTAAACGACGATTCCCAAGCAACTAAAAGAGTCTAACTATCGCAATCACTTTCAGAATCTGCGGAATATATTCTAGTTTCATAATAACATCACCGGGAATTTTGCACGGTGAAACTTTTGGCCCGGGGGGCGTTTTTACGCAGACTTTCGGCAGCCGTCCTGCGCTCTCAAAATTTTTTTCGCAGTTTCACATGCCCATCTTCAAACGACGATTCCCAAGCAACTAAAAGAGTCTAACTATCGCAATCACTTTCAGAATCTGCGGAATATATTCTAGTTTCATAATAACACCACCGGGAATTTTGCACGGTGAAACTTTTGGCCCGGGGGGCGTTTTTACGCAGACTTTCGGCAGCCGTCCTGCGCTCTCAAAATTTTTTTCGCAGTTTCACATGCCCATCTTCAAACGACGATTCCCAAGCAACTAAAAGAGTCTAACTATCGCAATCACTTTCAGAATCTGCGGAATATATTCTAGTTTCATAATAACATCACCGGGAATTTTGCACGGTGAAACTTTAGGCCCGGGGGGCGTTTTTACGCGGACTTTCGGCAGCCGTCCTGCGCTCTCAAAATTTTTTTCGCAGTTTCACATGCCCATCTTCAAACGACGATTCCCAAGCAACTAAAAGAGTCTAACTATCGCAATCACTTTCAGAATCTGCGGAATATATTCTAGTTTCATAATAACATCACCGGGAATTTTGCACGGTGAAACTTTAGGCCCGGGGGGCGTTTTTACGCGGACTTTCGGCAGCCGTCCTGCGCTCTCAAAATTTTTTTCGCAGTTTCACATGCCCATCTTTAAACGACGATTCCCAAGCAACTAAAAGAGTCTAACTATCGCAATCACTTTCAGAATCTGCGGAATATATTCTAGTTTCATAATAACATCACCGGGAATTTTGCACGGTGAAACTTTTGGCCCGGGGGGCGTTTTTACGCAGACTTTCGGCAGCCGTCCTGCGCTCTCAAAATTTTTTTCGCAGTTTCACATGCCCATCTTCAAACGACGATTCCCAAGCAACTAAAAGAGTCTAACTATCGCAATCACTTTCAGAATCTGCGGAATATATTCTAGTTTCATAATAACACCACCGGGAATTTTGCACGGTGAAACTTTTGGCCCGGGGGGCGTTTTTACGCAGACTTTCGGCAGCCGTCCTGCGCTCTCAAAATTTTTTTCGCAGTTTCACATGCCCATCTTCAAACGACGATTCCCAAGCAACTAAAAGAGTCTAACTATCGCAATCACTTTCAGAATCTGCGGAATATATTCTAGTTTCATAATAACATCACCGGGAATTTTGCACGGTGAAACTTTAGGCCCGGGGGGCGTTTTTACGCGGACTTTCGGCAGCCGTCCTGCGCTCTCAAAATTTTTTTCGCAGTTTCACATGCCCATCTTCAAACGACGATTCCCAAGCAACTAAAAGAGTCTAACTATCGCAATCACTTTCAGAATCTGCGGAATATATTCTAGTTTCATAATAACATCACCGGGAATTTTGCACGGTGAAACTTTAGGCCCGGGGGGCGTTTTTACGCGGACTTTCGGCAGCCGTCCTGCGCTCTCAAAATTTTTTTCGCAGTTTCACATGCCCATCTTTAAACGACGATTCCCAAGCAACTAAAAGAGTCTAACTATCGCAATCACTTTCAGAATCTGCGGAATATATTCTAGTTTCATAATAACATCACCGGGAATTTTGCACGGTGAAACTTTTGGCCCGGGGGGCGTTTTTACGCAGACTTTCGGCAGCCGTCCTGCGCTCTCAAAATTTTTTTCGCAGTTTCACATGCCCATCTTCAAACGACGATTCCCAAGCAACTAAAAGAGTCTAACTATCGCAATCACTTTCAGAATCTGCGGAATATATTCTAGTTTCATAATAACACCACCGGGAATTTTGCACGGTGAAACTTTTGGCCCGGGGGGCGTTTTTACGCAGACTTTCGGCAGCCGTCCTGCGCTCTCAAAATTTTTTTCGCAGTTTCACATGCCCATCTTCAAACGACGATTCCCAAGCAACTAAAAGAGTCTAACTATCGCAATCACTTTCAGAATCTGCGGAATATATTCTAGTTTCATAATAACATCACCGGGAATTTTGCACGGTGAAACTTTAGGCCCGGGGGGCGTTTTTACGCGGACTTTCGGCAGCCGTCCTGCGCTCTCAAAATTTTTTTCGCAGTTTCACATGCCCATCTTCAAACGACGATTCCCAAGCAACTAAAAGAGTCTAACTATCGCAATCACTTTCAGAATCTGCGGAATATATTCTAGTTTCATAATAACATCACCGGGAATTTTGCACGGTGAAACTTTAGGCCCGGGGGGCGTTTTTACGCGGACTTTCGGCAGCCGTCCTGCGCTCTCAAAATTTTTTTCGCAGTTTCACATGCCCATCTTTAAACGACGATTCCCAAGCAACTAAAAGAGTCTAACTATCGCAATCACTTTCAGAATCTGCGGAATATATTCTAGTTTCATAATAACATCACCGGGAATTTTGCACGGTGAAACTTTTGGCCCGGGGGGCGTTTTTACGCAGACTTTCGGCAGCCGTCCTGCGCTCTCAAAATTTTTTTCGCAGTTTCACATGCCCATCTTCAAACGACGATTCCCAAGCAACTAAAAGAGTCTAACTATCGCAATCACTTTCAGAATCTGCGGAATATATTCTAGTTTCATAATAACACCACCGGGAATTTTGCACGGTGAAACTTTTGGCCCGGGGGGCGTTTTTACGCAGACTTTCGGCAGCCGTCCTGCGCTCTCAAAATTTTTTTCGCAGTTTCACATGCCCATCTTCAAACGACGATTCCCAAGCAACTAAAAGAGTCTAACTATCGCAATCACTTTCAGAATCTGCGGAATATATTCTAGTTTCATAATAACATCACCGGGAATTTTGCACGGTGAAACTTTAGGCCCGGGGGGCGTTTTTACGCGGACTTTCGGCAGCCGTCCTGCGCTCTCAAAATTTTTTTCGCAGTTTCACATGCCCATCTTCAAACGACGATTCCCAAGCAACTAAAAGAGTCTAACTATCGCAATCACTTTCAGAATCTGCGGAATATATTCTAGTTTCATAATAACATCACCGGGAATTTTGCACGGTGAAACTTTAGGCCCGGGGGGCGTTTTTACGCGGACTTTCGGCAGCCGTCCTGCGCTCTCAAAATTTTTTTCGCAGTTTCACATGCCCATCTTTAAACGACGATTCCCAAGCAACTAAAAGAGTCTAACTATCGCAATCACTTTCAGAATCTGCGGAATATATTCTAGTTTCATAATAACATCACCGGGAATTTTGCACGGTGAAACTTTTGGCCCGGGGGGCGTTTTTACGCAGACTTTCGGCAGCCGTCCTGCGCTCTCAAAATTTTTTTCGCAGTTTCACATGCCCATCTTCAAACGACGATTCCCAAGCAACTAAAAGAGTCTAACTATCGCAATCACTTTCAGAATCTGCGGAATATATTCTAGTTTCATAATAACACCACCGGGAATTTTGCACGGTGAAACTTTTGGCCCGGGGGGCGTTTTTACGCAGACTTTCGGCAGCCGTCCTGCGCTCTCAAAATTTTTTTCGCAGTTTCACATGCCCATCTTCAAACGACGATTCCCAAGCAACTAAAAGAGTCTAACTATCGCAATCACTTTCAGAATCTGCGGAATATATTCTAGTTTCATAATAACATCACCGGGAATTTTGCACGGTGAAACTTTAGGCCCGGGGGGCGTTTTTACGCGGACTTTCGGCAGCCGTCCTGCGCTCTCAAAATTTTTTTCGCAGTTTCACATGCCCATCTTCAAACGACGATTCCCAAGCAACTAAAAGAGTCTAACTATCGCAATCACTTTCAGAATCTGCGGAATATATTCTAGTTTCATAATAACATCACCGGGAATTTTGCACGGTGAAACTTTAGGCCCGGGGGGCGTTTTTACGCGGACTTTCGGCAGCCGTCCTGCGCTCTCAAAATTTTTTTCGCAGTTTCACATGCCCATCTTTAAACGACGATTCCCAAGCAACTAAAAGAGTCTAACTATCGCAATCACTTTCAGAATCTGCGGAATATATTCTAGTTTCATAATAACATCACCGGGAATTTTGCACGGTGAAACTTTTGGCCCGGGGGGCGTTTTTACGCAGACTTTCGGCAGCCGTCCTGCGCTCTCAAAATTTTTTTCGCAGTTTCACATGCCCATCTTCAAACGACGATTCCCAAGCAACTAAAAGAGTCTAACTATCGCAATCACTTTCAGAATCTGCGGAATATATTCTAGTTTCATAATAACACCACCGGGAATTTTGCACGGTGAAACTTTTGGCCCGGGGGGCGTTTTTACGCAGACTTTCGGCAGCCGTCCTGCGCTCTCAAAATTTTTTTCGCAGTTTCACATGCCCATCTTCAAACGACGATTCCCAAGCAACTAAAAGAGTCTAACTATCGCAATCACTTTCAGAATCTGCGGAATATATTCTAGTTTCATAATAACATCACCGGGAATTTTGCACGGTGAAACTTTAGGCCCGGGGGGCGTTTTTACGCGGACTTTCGGCAGCCGTCCTGCGCTCTCAAAATTTTTTTCGCAGTTTCACATGCCCATCTTCAAACGACGATTCCCAAGCAACTAAAAGAGTCTAACTATCGCAATCACTTTCAGAATCTGCGGAATATATTCTAGTTTCATAATAACATCACCGGGAATTTTGCACGGTGAAACTTTAGGCCCGGGGGGCGTTTTTACGCGGACTTTCGGCAGCCGTCCTGCGCTCTCAAAATTTTTTTCGCAGTTTCACATGCCCATCTGCCCATCTTTAAACGACGATTCCCAAGCAACTAAAAGAGTCTAACTATCGCAATCACTTTCAGAATCTGCGGAATATATTCTAGTTTCATAATAACATCACCGGGAATTTTGCACGGTGAAACTTTTGGCCCGGGGGCGTTTTTACGCAGACTTTCGGCAGCCGTCCTGCGCTCTCAAATTTTTTCGCAGTTTCACATGCCCATCTTCAAACGACGATTCCCAAGCAACTAAAAGAGTCTAACTATCGCAATCACTTTCAGAATCTGCGGAATATATTCTAGTTTCATAATAACACCACCGGGAATTTTGCACGGTGAAACTTTTGGCCCGGGGGGCGTTTTTACGCAGACTTTCGGCAGCCGTCCTGCGCTCTCAAAATTTTTTCGCAGTTCACATGCCCATCTTCAAACGACGATTCCCAAGCAACTAAAAGAGTCTAACTATCGCAATCACTTTCAGAATCTGCGGAATATATTCTAGTTTCATAATAACATCACCGGGAATTTTGCACGGTGAAACTTTAGGCCCGGGGGCGTTTTTACGCGGACTTTCGGCAGCCGTCCTGCGCTCTCAAATTTTTTTCGCAGTTTCACATGCCCATCTTCAAACGACGATTCCCAAGCAACTAAAAGAGTCTAACTATCGCAATCACTTTCAGAATCTGCGGAATATATTCTAGTTTCATAATAACATCACCGGGAATTTGCACGGTGAAACTTTAGGCCCGGGGGGCGTTTTTACGCGGACTTTCGGCAGCCGTCCTGCGCTCTCAAATTTTTTTCGCAGTTTCACATGCCCATCTTTAAACGACGATTCCCAAGCAACTAAAAGAGTCTAACTATCGCAATCACTTTCAGAATCTGCGGAATATATTCTAGTTTCATAATAACATCACCGGGAATTTTGCACGGTGAAACTTTTGGCCCGGGGGGCGTTTTTACGCAGACTTTCGGCAGCCGTCCTGCGCTCTCAAAATTTTTTTCGCAGTTTCACATGCCCATCTTCAAACGACGATTCCCAAGCAACTAAAAGAGTCTAACTATCGCAATCACTTTCAGAATCTGCGGAATATATTCTAGTTTCATAATAACACCACCGGGAATTTTGCACGGTGAAACTTTTGGCCCGGGGGCGTTTTTACGCAGACTTTCGGCAGCCGTCCTGCGCTCTCAAAATTTTTTTCGCAGTTTCACATGCCCATCTTCAAACGACGATTCCCAAGCAACTAAAAGAGTCTAACTATCGCAATCACTTTCAGAATCTGCGGAATATATTCTAGTTTCATAATAACATCACCGGGAATTTTGCACGGTGAAACTTTAGGCCCGGGGGCGTTTTTACGGGACTTTCGGCAGCCGTCCTGCGCTCTCAAAATTTTTTTCGCAGTTTCACATGCCCATCTTCAAACGACGATTCCCAAGCAACTAAAAGAGTCTAACTATCGCAATCACTTTCAGAATCTGCGGAATATATTCTAGTTTCATAATAACATCACCGGGAATTTTGCACGGTGAAACTTTAGGCCCGGGGGGCGTTTTTACGCGGACTTTCGGCAGCCGTCTGCGCTCTCAAATTTTTTTCGCAGTTTCACATGCCCATCTTTAAACGACGATTCCCAAGCAACTAAAAGAGTCTAACTATCGCAATCACTTTCAGAATCTGCGGAATATATTCTAGTTTCATAATAACATCACCGGGAATTTTGCACGGTGAAACTTTTGGCCCGGGGGCGTTTTTACGCAGACTTCGGCAGCCGTCCTGCGCTCTCAAATTTTTTTCGCAGTTTCACATGCCCATCTTCAAACGACGATTCCAAGCAACTAAAAGAGTCTAACTATCGCAATCACTTTCAGAATCTGCGGATATATTCTAGTTTCATAATAACACCACCGGGAATTTTGCACGGTGAAACTTTTGGCCCGGGGGGCGTTTTTACGCAGACTTCGGCAGCCGTCCTGCGCTCTCAAAATTTTTTCGCAGTTTCACATGCCCATCTTCAAACGACGATTCCCAAGCAACTAAAAGAGTCTAACTATCGCAATCACTTTCAGAATCTGCGGAATATATTCTAGTTTCATAATAACATCACCGGAATTTTGCACGGTGAAACTTTAGGCCCGGGGGGCGTTTTTACGCGGACTTTCGGCAGCCGTCCTGCGCTCTCAAAATTTTTTTCGCAGTTTCACATGCCCATCTTCAAACGACGATTCCCAAGCAACTAAAAGAGTCTAACTATCGCAATCACTTTCAGAATCTGCGGAATATATTCTAGTTTCATAATAACATCACCGGGAATTTTGCACGGTGAAACTTTAGGCCCGGGGGGCGTTTTTACGGCGGACTTTCGGCAGCCGTCTGCGCTCTCAAAATTTTTTCGCAGTTTCACATGCCCATCTTTAAACGACGATTCCCAAGCAACTAAAAGAGTCTAACTATCGCAATCACTTTCAGAAATCTGCGGAATATATTCTAGTTTCATAATAACATCACCGGGAATTTTGCACGGTGAAACTTTGGCCCGGGGGGCGTTTTTACGCAGACTTTCGGCAGCCGTCCTGCGCTCTCAAAATTTTTTTCGCAGTTTCACATGCCCATCTTCAAACGACGATTCCCAAGCAACTAAAAGAGTCTAACTATCGCAATCACTTTCAGAATCTGCGGAATATATTCTAGTTTCATAATAACACCACCGGGAATTTTGCACGGTGAAACTTTTGGCCCGGGGGGCGTTTTTACGCAGACTTTCGGCAGCCGTCCTGCGCTCTCAAAATTTTTTCGCAGTTTCACATGCCCATCTTCAAACGACGATTCCCAAGCAACTAAAAGAGTCTAACTATCGCAATCACTTTCAGAATCTGCGGAATATATTCTAGTTTCATAATAACATCACCGGGAATTTTGCACGGTGAAACTTTAGGCCGGGGGCGTTTTTACGCGGACTTTCGGCAGCCGTCCTGCGCTCTCAAAATTTTTTTCGCAGTTTCACATGCCCATCTTCAAAACGACGATTCCCAAGCAACTAAAAGAGTCTAACTATCGCAATCACTTTCAGAATCTGCGGAATATATTCTAGTTTCATAATAACATCACCGGGAATTTGCACGTGAAACTTTAGGCCCGGGGGCGTTTTTACGCGGACTTTCGGCAGCCGTCCTGCGCTCTCAAAATTTTTTTCGCAGTTTCACATGCCCATCTTTAAACGACGATTCCCAAGCAACTAAAAGAGTCTAACTATCGCAATCACTTTCAGAATCTGCGGAATATATTCTAGTTTCATAATAACATCACCGGGAATTTTGCACGGTGAAACTTTTGGCCCGGGGGCGTTTTACGCAGACTTTCGGCAGCCGTCCTGCGCTCTCAAAATTTTTTTTCGCAGTTTCACATGCCCATCTTCAAACGACGATTCCCAAGCAACTAAAAGAGTCTAACTATCGCAATCACTTTCAGAATCTGCGGAATATATTCTAGTTTCATAATAACACCACCGGGAATTTTGCACGGTGAAACTTTTGGCCCGGGGCGTTTTTACGCAGACTTTCGGCAGCCGTCCTGCGCTCTCAAAATTTTTTTCGCAGTTTCACATGCCCATCTTCAAACGACGATTCCCAAGCAACTAAAAGAGTCTAACTATCGCAATCACTTTCAGAATCTGCGGAATATATTCTAGTTTCATAATAACATCACCGGGAATTTTGCACGGTGAAACTTTAGGCCCGGGGGCGTTTTTTACGCGGACTTTCGGCAGCCGTCCTGCGCTCTCAAATGTCCTGCGCTCTCAAAATTTTTTTCGCAGTTTCACATGCCCATCTTCAAACGACGATTCCCAAGCAACTAAAAGAGTCTAACTATCGCAATCACTTTCAGAATCTGCGGAATATATTCTAGTTTCATAATAACATCACCGGGAATTTTGCACGGTGAAACTTTAGGCCCGGGGGGCGTTTTTACGCGGACTTTCGGCAGCCGTCCTGCGCTCTCAAAATTTTTTCGCAGTTTCACATGCCCATCTTTAAACGACGATTCCCAAGCAACTAAAAGAGTCTAACTATCGCAATCACTTTCAGAATCTGCGGAATATATTCTAGTTTCATAATAACATCACCGGGAATTTTGCACGGTGAAACTTTTGGCCCGGGGGGCGTTTTTACGCAGACTTTCGGCAGCCGTCCTGCGCTCTCAAAATTTTTTTCGCAGTTTCACATGCCCATCTTCAAACGACGATTCCCAAGCAACTAAAAGAGTCTAACTATCGCAATCACTTTCAGAATCTGCGGAATATATTCTAGTTTCATAATAACACCACCGGGAATTTTGCACGGTGAAACTTTTGGCCCGGGGGGCGTTTTTACGCAGACTTTCGGCAGCCGTCCTGCGCTCTCAAAATTTTTTTCGCAGTTTCACATGCCCATCTTCAAACGACGATTCCCAAGCAACTAAAAGAGTCTAACTATCGCAATCACTTTCAGAATCTGCGGAATATATTCTAGTTTCATAATAACATCACCGGGAATTTTGCACGGTGAAACTTTAGGCCCGGGGGGCGTTTTTACGCGGACTTTCGGCAGCCGTCCTGCGCTCTCAAAATTTTTTTCGCAGTTTCACATGCCCATCTTCAAACGACGATTCCCAAGCAACTAAAAGAGTCTAACTATCGCAATCACTTTCAGAATCTGCGGAATATATTCTAGTTTCATAATAACATCACCGGGAATTTTGCACGGTGAAACTTTAGGCCCGGGGGCGTTTTTACGCGGACTTTCGGCAGCCGTCCTGCGCTCTCAAAATTTTTTTCGCAGTTTCACATGCCCATCTTTAAACGACGATTCCCAAGCAACTAAAAGAGTCTAACTATCGCAATCACTTTCAGAATCTGCGGAATATATTCTAGTTTCATAATAACATCACCGGGAATTTTGCACGGTGAAACTTTTGGCCCGGGGGGCGTTTTTACGCAGACTTTCGGCAGCCGTCCTGCGCTCTCAAAATTTTTTTCGCAGTTTCACATGCCCATCTTCAAACGACGATTCCAAGCAACTAAAAGAGTCTAACTATCGCAATCACTTTCAGAATCTGCGGAATATATTCTAGTTTCATAATAACACCACCGGGAATTTTGCACGGTGAAACTTTTGGCCCGGGGGGCGTTTTTACGCAGACTTTCGGCAGCCGTCCTGCGCTCTCAAAATTTTTTTCGCAGTTTCACATGCCCATCTTCAAACGACGATTCCCAAGCAACTAAAAGAGTCTAACTATCGCAATCACTTTCAGAATCTGCGGAATATATTCTAGTTTCATAATAACATCACCGGGAATTTTGCACGGTGAAACTTTAGGCCCGGGGGGCGTTTTTACGCGGACTTTCGGCAGCCGTCCCTGCGCTCTCAAAATTTTTTTCGCAGTTTCACATGCCCATCTTCAAACGACGATTCCCAAGCAACTAAAAGAGTCTAACTATCGCAATCACTTTCAGAATCTGCGGAATATATTCTAGTTTCATAATAACATCACCGGGAATTTTGCACGGTGAAACTTTAGGCCCGGGGGCGTTTTTACGCGGACTTTCGGCAGCCGTCCTGCGCTCTCAAAATTTTTTCGCAGTTTCACATGCCCATCTTTAAACGACGATTCCCAAGCAACTAAAAGAGTCTAACTATCGCAATCACTTTCAGAATCTGCGGAATATATTCTAGTTTCATAATAACATCACCGGGAATTTTGCACGGTGAAACTTTTGGCCCGGGGGGCGTTTTTACGCAGACTTTCGGCAGCCGTCCTGCGCTCTCAAAATTTTTTTCGCAGTTTCACATGCCCATCTTCAAACGACGATTCCCAAGCAACTAAAAGAGTCTAACTATCGCAATCACTTTCAGAATCTGCGGAATATATTCTAGTTTCATAATAACACCACCGGGAATTTTGCACGGTGAAACTTTTGGCCCGGGGGGCGTTTTTACGCAGACTTTCGGCAGCCGTCCTGCGCTCTCAAAATTTTTTTCGCAGTTTCACATGCCCATCTTCAAACGACGATTCCCAAGCAACTAAAAGAGTCTAACTATCGCAATCACTTTCAGAATCTGCGGAATATATTCTAGTTTCATAATAACATCACCGGGAATTTTGCACGGTGAAACTTTAGGCCCGGGGGGCGTTTTTACGCGGACTTTCGGCAGCCGTCCTGCGCTCTCAAAATTTTTTTCGCAGTTTCACATGCCCATCTTCAAACGACGATTCCCAAGCAACTAAAAGAGTCTAACTATCGCAATCACTTTCAGAATCTGCGGAATATATTCTAGTTTCATAATAACATCACCGGGAATTTTGCACGGTGAAACTTTAGGCCCGGGGGGCGTTTTTACGCGGACTTTCGGCAGCCGTCCTGCGCTCTCAAAATTTTTTTCGCAGTTTCACATGCCCATCTTTAAACGACGATTCCCAAGCAACTAAAAGAGTCTAACTATCGCAATCACTTTCAGAATCTGCGGAATATATTCTAGTTTCATAATAACATCACCGGGAATTTTGCACGGTGAAACTTTTGGCCCGGGGGGCGTTTTTACGCAGACTTTCGGCAGCCGTCCTGCGCTCTCAAAATTTTTTTCGCAGTTTCACATGCCCATCTTCAAACGACGATTCCCAAGCAACTAAAAGAGTCTAACTATCGCAATCACTTTCAGAATCTGCGGAATATATTCTAGTTTCATAATAACACCACCGGGAATTTTGCACGGTGAAACTTTTGGCCCGGGGGGCGTTTTTACGCAGACTTTCGGCAGCCGTCCTGCGCTCTCAAAATTTTTTTCGCAGTTTCACATGCCCATCTTCAAACGACGATTCCCAAGCAACTAAAAGAGTCTAACTATCGCAATCACTTTCAGAATCTGCGGAATATATTCTAGTTTCATAATAACATCACCGGGAATTTTGCACGGTGAAACTTTAGGCCCGGGGGGCGTTTTTACGCGGACTTTCGGCAGCCGTCCTGCGCTCTCAAAATTTTTTTCGCAGTTTCACATGCCCATCTTCAAACGACGATTCCCAAGCAACTAAAAGAGTCTAACTATCGCAATCACTTTCAGAATCTGCGGAATATATTCTAGTTTCATAATAACATCACCGGGAATTTTGCACGGTGAAACTTTAGGCCCGGGGGGCGTTTTTACGCGGACTTTCGGCAGCCGTCCTGCGCTCTCAAAATTTTTTCGCAGTTTCACATGCCCATCTTTAAACGACGATTCCCAAGCAACTAAAAGAGTCTAACTATCGCAATCACTTTCAGAATCTGCGGAATATATTCTAGTTTCATAATAACATCACCGGGAATTTTGCACGGTGAAACTTTTGGCCCGGGGGGCGTTTTTACGCAGACTTTCGGCAGCCGTCCTGCGCTCTCAAAATTTTTTTCGCAGTTTCACATGCCCATCTTCAAACGACGATTCCCAAGCAACTAAAAGAGTCTAACTATCGCAATCACTTTCAGAATCTGCGGAATATATTCTAGTTTCATAATAACACCACCGGGAATTTTGCACGGTGAAACTTTTGGCCCGGGGGGCGTTTTTACGCAGACTTTCGGCAGCCGTCCTGCGCTCTCAAAATTTTTTTCGCAGTTTCACATGCCCATCTTCAAACGACGATTCCCAAGCAACTAAAAGAGTCTAACTATCGCAATCACTTTCAGAATCTGCGGAATATATTCTAGTTTCATAATAACATCACCGGGAATTTTGCACGGTGAAACTTTAGGCCCGGGGGGCGTTTTTACGCGGACTTTCGGCAGCCGTCCTGCGCTCTCAAAATTTTTTTCGCAGTTTCACATGCCCATCTTCAAACGACGATTCCCAAGCAACTAAAAGAGTCTAACTATCGCAATCACTTTCAGAATCTGCGGAATATATTCTAGTTTCATAATAACATCACCGGGAATTTTGCACGGTGAAACTTTAGGCCCGGGGGGCGTTTTTACGCGGACTTTCGGCAGCCGTCCTGCGCTCTCAAAATTTTTTTCGCAGTTTCACATGCCCATCTTTAAACGACGATTCCCAAGCAACTAAAAGAGTCTAACTATCGCAATCACTTTCAGAATCTGCGGAATATATTCTAGTTTCATAATAACATCACCGGGAATTTTGCACGGTGAAACTTTTGGCCCGGGGGGCGTTTTTACGCAGACTTTCGGCAGCCGTCCTGCGCTCTCAAAATTTTTTTCGCAGTTTCACATGCCCATCTTCAAACGACGATTCCCAAGCAACTAAAAGAGTCTAACTATCGCAATCACTTTCAGAATCTGCGGAATATATTCTAGTTTCATAATAACACCACCGGGAATTTTGCACGGTGAAACTTTTGGCCCGGGGGGCGTTTTTACGCAGACTTTCGGCAGCCGTCCTGCGCTCTCAAAATTTTTTTCGCAGTTTCACATGCCCATCTTCAAACGACGATTCCCAAGCAACTAAAAGAGTCTAACTATCGCAATCACTTTCAGAATCTGCGGAATATATTCTAGTTTCATAATAACATCACCGGGAATTTTGCACGGTGAAACTTTAGGCCCGGGGGGCGTTTTTACGCGGACTTTCGGCAGCCGTCCTGCGCTCTCAAAATTTTTTTCGCAGTTTCACATGCCCATCTTCAAACGACGATTCCCAAGCAACTAAAAGAGTCTAACTATCGCAATCACTTTCAGAATCTGCGGAATATATTCTAGTTTCATAATAACATCACCGGGAATTTTGCACGGTGAAACTTTAGGCCCGGGGGGCGTTTTTACGCGGACTTTCGGCAGCCGTCCTGCGCTCTCAAAATTTTTTTCGCAGTTTCACATGCCCATCTTTAAACGACGATTCCCAAGCAACTAAAAGAGTCTAACTATCGCAATCACTTTCAGAATCTGCGGAATATATTCTAGTTTCATAATAACATCACCGGGAATTTTGCACGGTGAAACTTTTGGCCCGGGGGGCGTTTTTACGCAGACTTTCGGCAGCCGTCCTGCGCTCTCAAAATTTTTTTCGCAGTTTCACATGCCCATCTTCAAACGACGATTCCCAAGCAACTAAAAGAGTCTAACTATCGCAATCACTTTCAGAATCTGCGGAATATATTCTAGTTTCATAATAACACCACCGGGAATTTTGCACGGTGAAACTTTTGGCCCGGGGGGCGTTTTTACGCAGACTTTCGGCAGCCGTCCTGCGCTCTCAAAATTTTTTTCGCAGTTTCACATGCCCATCTTCAAACGACGATTCCCAAGCAACTAAAAGAGTCTAACTATCGCAATCACTTTCAGAATCTGCGGAATATATTCTAGTTTCATAATAACATCACCGGGAATTTTGCACGGTGAAACTTTAGGCCCGGGGGGCGTTTTTACGCGGACTTTCGGCAGCCGTCCTGCGCTCTCAAAATTTTTTTCGCAGTTTCACATGCCCATCTTCAAACGACGATTCCCAAGCAACTAAAAGAGTCTAACTATCGCAATCACTTTCAGAATCTGCGGAATATATTCTAGTTTCATAATAACATCACCGGGAATTTTGCACGGTGAAACTTTAGGCCCGGGGGGCGTTTTTACGCGGACTTTCGGCAGCCGTCCTGCGCTCTCAAAATTTTTTTCGCAGTTTCACATGCCCATCTTTAAACGACGATTCCCAAGCAACTAAAAGAGTCTAACTATCGCAATCACTTTCAGAATCTGCGGAATATATTCTAGTTTCATAATAACATCACCGGGAATTTTGCACGGTGAAACTTTTGGCCCGGGGGGCGTTTTTACGCAGACTTTCGGCAGCCGTCCTGCGCTCTCAAAATTTTTTTCGCAGTTTCACATGCCCATCTTCAAACGACGATTCCCAAGCAACTAAAAGAGTCTAACTATCGCAATCACTTTCAGAATCTGCGGAATATATTCTAGTTTCATAATAACACCACCGGGAATTTTGCACGGTGAAACTTTTGGCCCGGGGGGCGTTTTTACGCAGACTTTCGGCAGCCGTCCTGCGCTCTCAAAATTTTTTTCGCAGTTTCACATGCCCATCTTCAAACGACGATTCCCAAGCAACTAAAAGAGTCTAACTATCGCAATCACTTTCAGAATCTGCGGAATATATTCTAGTTTCATAATAACATCACCGGGAATTTTGCACGGTGAAACTTTAGGCCCGGGGGGCGTTTTTACGCGGACTTTCGGCAGCCGTCCTGCGCTCTCAAAATTTTTTTCGCAGTTTCACATGCCCATCTTCAAACGACGATTCCCAAGCAACTAAAAGAGTCTAACTATCGCAATCACTTTCAGAATCTGCGGAATATATTCTAGTTTCATAATAACATCACCGGGAATTTTGCACGGTGAAACTTTAGGCCCGGGGGGCGTTTTTACGCGGACTTTCGGCAGCCGTCCTGCGCTCTCAAAATTTTTTCGCAGTTTCACATGCCCATCTTTAAACGACGATTCCCAAGCAACTAAAAGAGTCTAACTATCGCAATCACTTTCAGAATCTGCGGAATATATTCTAGTTTCATAATAACATCACCGGGAATTTTGCACGGTGAAACTTTTGGCCCGGGGGGCGTTTTTACGCAGACTTTCGGCAGCCGTCCTGCGCTCTCAAAATTTTTTTCGCAGTTTCACATGCCCATCTTCAAACGACGATTCCCAAGCAACTAAAAGAGTCTAACTATCGCAATCACTTTCAGAATCTGCGGAATATATTCTAGTTTCATAATAACACCACCGGGAATTTTGCACGGTGAAACTTTTGGCCCGGGGGGCGTTTTTTACGCAGACTTTCGGCAGCCGTCCTGCGCTCTCAAAATTTTTTTCGCAGTTTCACATGCCCATCTTCAAACGACGATTCCCAAGCAACTAAAAGAGTCTAACTATCGCAATCACTTTCAGAATCTGCGGAATATATTCTAGTTTCATAATAACATCACCGGGAATTTTGCACGGTGAAACTTTAGGCCCGGGGGGCGTTTTTACGCGGACTTTCGGCAGCCGTCCTGCGCTCTCAAAATTTTTTTCGCAGTTTCACATGCCCATCTTCAAACGACGATTCCCAAGCAACTAAAAGAGTCTAACTATCGCAATCACTTTCAGAATCTGCGGAATATATTCTAGTTTCATAATAACATCACCGGGAATTTTGCACGGTGAAACTTTAGGCCCGGGGGGCGTTTTTACGCGGACTTTCGGCAGCCGTCCTGCGCTCTCAAAATTTTTTTCGCAGTTTCACATGCCCATCTTAAACGACGATTCCCAAGCAACTAAAAGAGTCTAACTATCGCAATCACTTTCAGAATCTGCGGAATATATTCTAGTTTCATAATAACATCACCGGGAATTTTGCACGGTGAAACTTTTGGCCCGGGGGCGTTTTTACGCAGACTTTCGGCAGCCGTCCTGCGCTCTCAAAATTTTTTTCGCAGTTTCACATGCCCATCTTCAAACGACGATTCCCAAGCAACTAAAAGAGTCTAACTATCGCAATCACTTTCAGAATCTGCGGAATATATTCTAGTTTCATAATAACACCACCGGGAATTTTGCACGGTGAAACTTTTGGCCCGGGGGCGTTTTTACGCAGACTTTCGGCAGCCGTCCTGCGCTCTCAAAATTTTTTTCGCAGTTTCACATGCCCATCTTCAAACGACGATTCCCAAGCAACTAAAAGAGTCTAACTATCGCAATCACTTTCAGAATCTGCGGAATATATTCTAGTTTCATAATAACATCACCGGGAATTTTGCACGGTGAAACTTTAGGCCCGGGGGCGTTTTTACGCGGACTTTCGGCAGCCGTCCTGCGCTCTCAAAATTTTTTTCGCAGTTTCACATGCCCATCTTCAAACGACGATTCCCAAGCAACTAAAAGAGTCTAACTATCGCAATCACTTTCAGAATCTGCGGAATATATTCTAGTTTCATAATAACATCACCGGGAATTTTGCACGGTGAAACTTTAGGCCCGGGGGGCGTTTTTACGCGGACTTTCGGCAGCCGTCCTGCGCTCTCAAAATTTTTTTCGCAGTTTCACATGCCCATCTTTAAACGACGATTCCCAAGCAACTAAAAGAGTCTAACTATCGCAATCACTTTCAGAATCTGCGGAATATATTCTAGTTTCATAATAACATCACCGGGAATTTTGCACGGTGAAACTTTTGGCCCGGGGGGCGTTTTTACGCAGACTTTCGGCAGCCGTCCTGCGCTCTCAAAATTTTTTTCGCAGTTTCACATGCCCATCTTCAAACGACGATTCCCAAGCAACTAAAAGAGTCTAACTATCGCAATCACTTTCAGAATCTGCGGAATATATTCTAGTTTCATAATAACACCACCGGGAATTTTGCACGGTGAAACTTTTGGCCCGGGGGCGTTTTTACGCAGACTTTCGGCAGCCGTCCTGCGCTCTCAAAATTTTTTTCGCAGTTTCACATGCCCATCTTCAAACGACGATTCCCAAGCAACTAAAAGAGTCTAACTATCGCAATCACTTTCAGAATCTGCGGAATATATTCTAGTTTCATAATAACATCACCGGGAATTTTGCACGGTGAAACTTTAGGCCCGGGGGGCGTTTTTACGCGGACTTTCGGCAGCCGTCCTGCGCTCTCAAAATTTTTTTTCGCAGTTTCACATGCCCATCTTCAAACGACGATTCCCAAGCAACTAAAAGAGTCTAACTATCGCAATCACTTTCAGAATCTGCGGAATATATTCTAGTTTCATAATAACATCACCGGGAATTTTGCACGGTGAAACTTTAGGCCCGGGGGGCGTTTTTACGCGGACTTTCGGCAGCCGTCCTGCGCTCTCAAAATTTTTTTCGCAGTTTCACATGCCCATCTTTAAACGACGATTCCCAAGCAACTAAAAGAGTCTAACTATCGCAATCACTTTCAGAATCTGCGGAATATATTCTAGTTTCATAATAACATCACCGGGAATTTTGCACGGTGAAACTTTTGGCCCGGGGGGCGTTTTTACGCAGACTTTCGGCAGCCGTCCTGCGCTCTCAAAATTTTTTTCGCAGTTTCACATGCCCATCTTCAAACGACGATTCCCAAGCAACTAAAAGAGTCTAACTATCGCAATCACTTTCAGAATCTGCGGAATATATTCTAGTTTCATAATAACACCACCGGGAATTTTGCACGGTGAAACTTTTGGCCCGGGGGGCGTTTTTACGCAGACTTTCGGCAGCCGTCCTGCGCTCTCAAAATTTTTTTCGCAGTTTCACATGCCCATCTTCAAACGACGATTCCCAAGCAACTAAAAGAGTCTAACTATCGCAATCACTTTCAGAATCTGCGGAATATATTCTAGTTTCATAATAACATCACCGGGAATTTTGCACGGTGAAACTTTAGGCCCGGGGGGCGTTTTTACGCGGACTTTCGGCAGCCGTCCTGCGCTCTCAAAATTTTTTTCGCAGTTTCACATGCCCATCTTCAAACGACGATTCCCAAGCAACTAAAAGAGTCTAACTATCGCAATCACTTTCAGAATCTGCGGAATATATTCTAGTTTCATAATAACATCACCGGGAATTTTGCACGGTGAAACTTTAGGCCCGGGGGGCGTTTTTACGCGGACTTTCGGCAGCCGTCCTGCGCTCTCAAAATTTTTTTTCGCAGTTTCACATGCCCATCTTTAAACGACGATTCCCAAGCAACTAAAAGAGTCTAACTATCGCAATCACTTTCAGAATCTGCGGAATATATTCTAGTTTCATAATAACATCACCGGGAATTTTGCACGGTGAAACTTTTGGCCCGGGGGGCGTTTTTACGCAGACTTTCGGCAGCCGTCCTGCGCTCTCAAAATTTTTTTCGCAGTTTCACATGCCCATCTTCAAACGACGATTCCCAAGCAACTAAAAGAGTCTAACTATCGCAATCACTTTCAGAATCTGCGGAATATATTCTAGTTTCATAATAACACCACCGGGAATTTTGCACGGTGAAACTTTTGGCCCGGGGGGCGTTTTACGCAGACTTTCGGCAGCCGTCCTGCGCTCTCAAAATTTTTTTCGCAGTTTTCACATGCCCATCTTCAAACGACGATTCCCAAGCAACTAAAAGAGTCTAACTATCGCAATCACTTTCAGAATCTGCGGAATATATTCTAGTTTCATAATAACATCACCGGGAATTTTGCACGGTGAAACTTTAGGCCCGGGGGGCGTTTTTACGCGGACTTTCGGCAGCCGTCCTGCGCTCTCAAAATTTTTTTCGCAGTTTCACATGCCCATCTTCAAACGACGATTCCCAAGCAACTAAAAGAGTCTAACTATCGCAATCACTTTCAGGAATCTGCGGAATATATTCTAGTTTCATAATAACATCACCGGGAATTTTGCACGGTGAAACTTTAGGCCCGGGGGGCGTTTTTACGCGGACTTTCGGCAGCCGTCCTGCGCTCTCAAAATTTTTTTCGCAGTTTCACATGCCCATCTTTAAACGACGATTCCCAAGCAACTAAAAGAGTCTAACTATCGCAATCACTTTCAGAATCTGCGGAATATATTCTAGTTTCATAATAACATCACCGGGAATTTTGCACGGTGAAACTTTTGGCCCGGGGGGCGTTTTTACGCAGACTTTCGGCAGCCGTCCTGCGCTCTCAAAATTTTTTTCGCAGTTTCACATGCCCATCTTCAAACGACGATTCCCAAGCAACTAAAAGAGTCTAACTATCGCAATCACTTTCAGAATCTGCGGAATATATTCTAGTTTCATAATAACACCACCGGGAATTTTGCACGGTGAAACTTTTGGCCCGGGGGCGTTTTTACGCAGACTTTCGGCAGCCGTCCTGCGCTCTCAAAATTTTTTTCGCAGTTTCACATGCCCATCTTCAAACGACGATTCCCAAGCAACTAAAAGAGTCTAACTATCGCAATCACTTTCAGAATCTGCGGAATATATTCTAGTTTTCATAATAACATCACCGGGAATTTTGCACGGTGAAACTTTAGGCCGGGGGGCGTTTTTACGCGGACTTTCGGCAGCCGTCCTGCGCTCTCAAATTTTTTTCGCAGTTTCACATGCCCATCTTCAAACGACGATTCCCAAGCAACTAAAAGAGTCTAACTATCGCAATCACTTTCAGAATCTGCGGAATATATTCTAGTTTCATAATAACATCACCGGGAATTTTTGCACGGTGAAACTTTAGGCCCGGGGGGCGTTTTTACGCGGACTTTCGGCAGCCGTCCTGCGCTCTCAAAATTTTTTTCGCAGTTTCACATGCCCATCTTTAAACGACGATTCCCAAGCAACTAAAAGAGTCTAACTATCGCAATCACTTTCAGAATCTGCGGAATATATTCTAGTTTCATAATAACATCACCGGGAATTTTGCACGGTGAAACTTTTGGCCCGGGGGGCGTTTTTACGCAGACTTTCGGCAGCCGTCCTGCGCTCTCAAAATTTTTTTCGCAGTTTCACATGCCCATCTTCAAACGACGATTCCCAAGCAACTAAAAGAGTCTAACTATCGCAATCACTTTCAGAATCTGCGGAATATATTCTAGTTTCATAATAACACCACCGGGAATTTTGCACGGTGAAACTTTTGGCCCGGGGGGCGTTTTTACGCAGACTTTCGGCAGCCGTCCTGCGCTCTCAAAAATTTTTTTCGCAGTTTCACATGCCCATCTTCAAACGACGATTCCCAAGCAACTAAAAGAGTCTAACTATCGCAATCACTTTCAGAATCTGCGGAATATATTCTAGTTTCATAATAACATCACCGGGAATTTTGCACGGTGAAACTTTAGGCCCGGGGGGCGTTTTTACGCGGACTTTCGGCAGCCGTCCTGCGCTCTCAAAATTTTTTTCGCAGTTTCACATGCCCATCTTCAAACGACGATTCCCAAGCAACTAAAAGAGTCTAACTATCGCAATCACTTTCAGAATCTGCGGATATATTCTAGTTTCATAATAACATCACCGGGAATTTTGCACGGTGAAACTTTAGGCCCGGGGGGCGTTTTTACGCGGACTTTCGGCAGCCGTCCTGCGCTCTCAAAATTTTTTTCGCAGTTTCACATGCCCATCTTTAAACGACGATTCCCAAGCAACTAAAAGAGTCTAACTATCGCAATCACTTTCAGAATCTGCGAATATATTCTAGTTTCATAATAACATCACCGGGAATTTTGCACGGTGAAACTTTTGGCCCGGGGGGCGTTTTTACGCAGACTTTCGGCAGCCGTCCTGCGCTCTCAAAATTTTTTTCGCAGTTTCACATGCCCATCTTCAAACGACGATTCCCAAGCAACTAAAAGAGTCTAACTATCGCAATCACTTTCAGAATCTGCGGAATATATTCTAGTTTCATAATAACACCACCGGGAATTTTGCACGGTGAAAACTTTTGGCCCGGGGGGCGTTTTTACGCAGACTTTCGGCAGCCGTCCTGCGCTCTCAAAATTTTTTTCGCAGTTTCACATGCCCATCTTCAAACGACGATTCCCAAGCAACTAAAAGAGTCTAACTATCGCAATCACTTTCAGAATCTGCGGAATATATTCTAGTTTCATAATAACATCACCGGGAATTTTGCACGGTGAAACTTTAGGCCCGGGGGGCGTTTTTACGCGGACTTTCGGCAGCCGTCCTGCGCTCTCAAAATTTTTTTCGCAGTTTCACATGCCCATCTTCAAACGACGATTCCCAAGCAACTAAAAGAGTCTAACTATCGCAATCACTTTCAGAATCTGCGGAATATATTCTAGTTTCATAATAACATCACCGGGAATTTTGCACGGTGAAACTTTAGGCCCGGGGGGCGTTTTTACGCGGACTTTCGGCAGCCGTCCTGCGCTCTCAAAATTTTTTTCGCAGTTTCACATGCCCATCTTTAAACGACGATTCCCAAGCAACTAAAAGAGTCTAACTATCGCAATCACTTTCAGAATCTGCGGAATATATTCTAGTTTCATAATAACATCACCGGGAATTTTGCACGGTGAAACTTTTGGCCCGGGGGGCGTTTTTACGCAGACTTTCGGCAGCCGTCCTGCGCTCTCAAAATTTTTTTCGCAGTTTCCACATGCCCATCTTCAAACGACGATTCCCAAGCAACTAAAAGAGTCTACTATCGCAATCACTTTCAGAATCTGCGGAATATATTCTAGTTTCATAATAACACCACCGGGAATTTTGCACGGTGAAACTTTTGGCCCGGGGGGCGTTTTTACGCAGACTTTCGGCAGCCGTCCTGCGCTCTCAAAATTTTTTTCGCAGTTTCACATGCCCATCTTCAAACGACGATTCCCAAGCAACTAAAAGAGTCTAACTATCGCAATCACTTTCAGAATCTGCGGAATATATTCTAGTTTCATAATAACATCACCGGGAATTTTGCACGGTGAAACTTTTAGGCCCGGGGGGCGTTTTTACGCGGACTTTCGGCAGCCGTCCTGCGCTCTCAAAATTTTTTTCGCAGTTTCACATGCCCATCTTCAAACGACGATTCCCAAGCAACTAAAAGAGTCTAACTATCGCAATCACTTTCAGAATCTGCGGAATATATTCTAGTTTCATAATAACATCACCGGGAATTTTGCACGGTGAAACTTTAGGCCCGGGGGGCGTTTTTACGCGGACTTTCGGCAGCCGTCCTGCGCTCTCAAAATTTTTTTCGCAGTTTCACATGCCCATCTTTAAACGACGATTCCCAAGCAACTAAAAGAGTCTAACTATCGCAATCACTTTCAGAATCTGCGGAATATATTCTAGTTTCATAATAACATCACCGGGAATTTTGCACGGTGAAACTTTTGGCCCGGGGGCGTTTTTACGCAGACTTTCGGCAGCCGTCCTGCGCTCTCAAAATTTTTTTCGCAGTTTCACATGCCCATCTTCAAACGACGATTCCCAAGCAACTAAAAGAGTCTAACTATCGCAATCACTTTCAGAATCTGCGGAATATATTCTAGTTTCATAATAACACCACCGGGAATTTTGCACGGTGAAACTTTTGGCCCGGGGGGCGTTTTTACGCAGACTTTCGGCAGCCGTCCTGCGCTCTCAAAATTTTTTTCGCAGTTTCACATGCCCATCTTCAAACGACGATTCCCAAGCAACTAAAAGAGTCTAACTATCGCAATCACTTTCAGAATCTGCGGAATATATTCTAGTTTCATAATAACATCACCGGGAATTTTGCACGGTGAAACTTTAGGCCCGGGGGGCGTTTTTACGCGGACTTTCGGCAGCCGTCCTGCGCTCTCAAAATTTTTTTCGCAGTTTCACATGCCCATCTTCAAACGGACGATTCCCAAGCAACTAAAAGAGTCTAACTATCG
>CAWVNO010002166.1:59166-107155 GCA_963930645.1 Salticus scenicus | reverse complement strand
CCCGGTGATGTTATTATGAAACTAGAATATATTCCGCAGATTCTGAAAGTGATTGCGATAGTTAGACTCTTTAGTTGCTTGGGAATCGTCGTTTGAAGATGGGCATGTGAAACTCGGAAAAAATTTTGAGAGCGCAGGACGGCTGCCGAAAGTCCGCGTAAAAACGCCCCCGGGCCTAAAGTTTCACCGTGCAAAATTCCCGGTGGATGTTATTATGAAACTAGAATATATTCCGCAGATTCTGAAAGTGATTGCGATAGTTAGACTCTTTTAGTTGCTTGGGAATCGTCGTTTGAAGATGGGCATGTGAAACTGCGAAAAAATTTTGAGAGCGTAGGACGGCTGCCGAAAGTCCGCGTAAAAACGCCCCCCGGGCCTAAAGTTTCACCGTGCAAAATTCCCGGTGGTGTTATTATGAAACTAGAATATATTCCGCAGATTCTGAAAGTGATTGCGATAGTTAGACTCTTTTAGTTGCTTGGGAATCGTCGTTTGAAGATGGGCATGTGAAACTGCGAAAAAAATTTTGAGAGCGTAGGACGGCTGCCGAAAGTCCGCGTAAAAACGCCCCCCGGGCCTAAAGTTTCACCGTGCAAAATTCCCGGTGATGTTATTATGAAACTAGAATATATTCCGCAGATTCTGAAAGTGATTGCGATAGTTAGACTCTTTTAGTTGCTTGGGAATCGTCGTTTGAAGATGGGCATGTGAAACTCGGAAAAAATTTTGAGAGCGCAGGACGGCTGCCGAAAGTCCGCGTAAAAACGCCCCCGGGCCTAAAGTTTCACCGTGCAAAATTCCCGGTGGTGTTATTATGAAACTAGAATATATTCCGCAGATTCTGAAAGTGATTGCGATAGTTAGACTCTTTTAGTTGCTTGGGAATCGTCGTTTGAAGATGGGCATGTGAAACTGCGAAAAAAATTTTGAGAGCGTAGGACGGCTGCCGAAAGTCCGCGTAAAAACGCCCCCCGGGCCTAAAGTTTCACCGTGCAAAATTCCCGGTGATGTTATTATGAAACTAGAATATATTCCGCAGATTCTGAAAGTGATTGCGATAGTTAGACTCTTTTAGTTGCTTGGGAATCGTCGTTTGAAGATGGGCATGTGAAACTCGGAAAAAAATTTTGAGAGCGCAGGACGGCTGCCGAAAGTCCGCGTAAAAACGCCCCCCGGGCCTAAAGTTTCACCGTGCAAAATTCCCGGTGGTGTTATTATGAAACTAGAATATATTCCGCAGATTCTGAAAGTGATTGCGATAGTTAGACTCTTTTAGTTGCTTGGGAATCGTCGTTTGAAGATGGGCATGTGAAACTGCGAAAAAAATTTTGAGAGCGTAGGACGGCTGCCGAAAGTCCGCGTAAAAACGCCCCCCGGGCCTAAAGTTTCACCGTGCAAAATTCCCGGTGATGTTATTATGAAACTAGAATATATTCCGCAGATTCTGAAAGTGATTGCGATAGTTAGACTCTTTTAGTTGCTTGGGAATCGTCGTTTGAAGATGGGCATGTGAAACTCGGAAAAAAATTTTGAGAGCGCAGGACGGCTGCCGAAAGTCCGCGTAAAAACGCCCCCCGGGCCTAAAGTTTCACCGTGCAAAATTCCCGGTGGTGTTATTATGAAACTAGAATATATTCCGCAGATTCTGAAAGTGATTGCGATAGTTAGACTCTTTTAGTTGCTTGGGAATCGTCGTTTGAAGATGGGCATGTGAAACTGCGAAAAAAATTTTGAGAGCGTAGGACGGCTGCCGAAAGTCCGCGTAAAAACGCCCCCCGGGCCTAAAGTTTCACCGTGCAAAATTCCCGGTGATGTTATTATGAAACTAGAATATATTCCGCAGATTCTGAAAGTGATTGCGATAGTTAGACTCTTTTAGTTGCTTGGGAATCGTCGTTTGAAGATGGGCATGTGAAACTCGGAAAAAAATTTTGAGAGCGCAGGACGGCTGCCGAAAGTCCGCGTAAAAACGCCCCCCGGGCCTAAAGTTTCACCGTGCAAAATTCCCGGTGGTGTTATTATGAAACTAGAATATATTCCGCAGATTCTGAAAGTGATTGCGATAGTTAGACTCTTTTAGTTGCTTGGGAATCGTCGTTTGAAGATGGGCATGTGAAACTGCGAAAAAAATTTTGAGAGCGTAGGACGGCTGCCGAAAGTCCGCGTAAAAACGCCCCCCGGGCCTAAAGTTTCACCGTGCAAAATTCCCGGTGGTGTTATTATGAAACTAGAATATATTCCGCAGATTCTGAAAGTGATTGCGATAGTTAGACTCTTTTAGTTGCTTGGGAATCGTCGTTTGAAGATGGGCATGTGAAACTCGGAAAAAAATTTTGAGAGCGTAGGACGGCTGCCGAAAGTCCGCGTAAAAACGCCCCCCGGGCCTAAAGTTTCACCGTGCAAAATTCCCGGTGGTGTTATTATGAAACTAGAATATATTCCGCAGATTCTGAAAGTGATTGCGATAGTTAGACTCTTTTAGTTGCTTGGGAATCGTCGTTTGAAGATGGGCATGTGAAACTCGGAAAAAAATTTTGAGAGCGCAGGACGGCTGCCGAAAGTCCGCGTAAAAACGCCCCCCGGGCCTAAAGTTTCACCGTGCAAAATTCCCGGTGGTGTTATTATGAAACTAGAATATATTCCGCAGATTCTGAAAGTGATTGCGATAGTTAGACTCTTTTAGTTGCTTGGGAATCGTCGTTTGAAGATGGGCATGTGAAACTGCGAAAAAAATTTTGAGAGCGTAGGACGGCTGCCGAAAGTCCGCGTAAAAACGCCCCCCGGGCCTAAAGTTTCACCGTGCAAAATTCCCGGTGATGTTATTATGAAACTAGAATATATTCCGCAGATTCTGAAAGTGATTGCGATAGTTAGACTCTTTTAGTTGCTTGGGAATCGTCGTTTGAAGATGGGCATGTGAAACTGCGAAAAAAATTTTGAGAGCGCAGGACGGCTGCCGAAAGTCCGCGTAAAAACGCCCCCCGGGCCTAAAGTTTCACCGTGCAAAATTCCCGGTGGTGTTATTATGAAACTAGAATATATTCCGCAGATTCTGAAAGTGATTGCGATAGTTAGACTCTTTTAGTTGCTTGGGAATCGTCGTTTGAAGATGGGCATGTGAAACTGCGAAAAAAATTTTGAGAGCGTAGGACGGCTGCCGAAAGTCCGCGTAAAAACGCCCCCGGGCCTAAAGTTTCACCGTGCAAAATTCCCGGTGATGTTATTATGAAACTAGAATATATTCCGCAGATTCTGAAAGTGATTGCGATAGTTAGACTCTTTTAGTTGCTTGGGAATCGTCGTTTGAAGATGGGCATGTGAAACTCGGAAAAAAATTTTGAGAGCGCAGGACGGCTGCCGAAAGTCCGCGTAAAAACGCCCCCCGGGCCTAAAGTTTCACCGTGCAAAATTCCCGGTGGTGTTATTATGAAACTAGAATATATTCCGCAGATTCTGAAAGTGATTGCGATAGTTAGACTCTTTTAGTTGCTTGGGAATCGTCGTTTGAAGATGGGCATGTGAAACTGCGAAAAAAATTTTGAGAGCGTAGGACGGCTGCCGAAAGTCCGCGTAAAAACGCCCCCCGGGCCTAAAGTTTCACCGTGCAAAATTCCCGGTGATGTTATTATGAAACTAGAATATATTCCGCAGATTCTGAAAGTGATTGCGATAGTTAGACTCTTTTAGTTGCTTGGGAATCGTCGTTTGAAGATGGGCATGTGAAACTCGGAAAAAAATTTTGAGAGCGCAGGACGGCTGCCGAAAGTCCGCGTAAAAACGCCCCCCGGGCCTAAAGTTTCACCGTGCAAAATTCCCGGTGGTGTTATTATGAAACTAGAATATATTCCGCAGATTCTGAAAGTGATTGCGATAGTTAGACTCTTTTAGTTGCTTGGGAATCGTCGTTTGAAGATGGGCATGTGAAACTGCGAAAAAAATTTTGAGAGCGTAGGACGGCTGCCGAAAGTCCGCGTAAAAACGCCCCCCGGGCCTAAAGTTTCACCGTGCAAAATTCCCGGTGATGTTATTATGAAACTAGAATATATTCCGCAGATTCTGAAAGTGATTGCGATAGTTAGACTCTTTTAGTTGCTTGGGAATCGTCGTTTGAAGATGGGCATGTGAAACTCGGAAAAAAATTTTGAGAGCGCAGGACGGCTGCCGAAAGTCCGCGTAAAAACGCCCCCCGGGCCTAAAGTTTCACCGTGCAAAATTCCCGGTGGTGTTATTATGAAACTAGAATATATTCCGCAGATTCTGAAAGTGATTGCGATAGTTAGACTCTTTTAGTTGCTTGGGAATCGTCGTTTGAAGATGGGCATGTGAAACTGCGAAAAAAATTTTGAGAGCGTAGGACGGCTGCCGAAAGTCCGCGTAAAAACGCCCCCCGGGCCTAAAGTTTCACCGTGCAAAATTCCCGGTGATGTTATTATGAAACTAGAATATATTCCGCAGATTCTGAAAGTGATTGCGATAGTTAGACTCTTTTAGTTGCTTGGGAATCGTCGTTTGAAGATGGGCATGTGAAACTCGGAAAAAAATTTTGAGAGCGCAGGACGGCTGCCGAAAGTCCGCGTAAAAACGCCCCCCGGGCCTAAAGTTTCACCGTGCAAAATTCCCGGTGGTGTTATTATGAAACTAGAATATATTCCGCAGATTCTGAAAGTGATTGCGATAGTTAGACTCTTTTAGTTGCTTGGGAATCGTCGTTTGAAGATGGGCATGTGAAACTGCGAAAAAAATTTTGAGAGCGTAGGACGGCTGCCGAAAGTCCGCGTAAAAACGCCCCCCGGGCCTAAAGTTTCACCGTGCAAAATTCCCGGTGATGTTATTATGAAACTAGAATATATTCCGCAGATTCTGAAAGTGATTGCGATAGTTAGACTCTTTTAGTTGCTTGGGAATCGTCGTTTGAAGATGGGCATGTGAAACTCGGAAAAAAATTTTGAGAGCGCAGGACGGCTGCCGAAAGTCCGCGTAAAAACGCCCCCCGGGCCTAAAGTTTCACCGTGCAAAATTCCCGGTGGTGTTATTATGAAACTAGAATATATTCCGCAGATTCTGAAAGTGATTGCGATAGTTAGACTCTTTTAGTTGCTTGGGAATCGTCGTTTGAAGATGGGCATGTGAAACTGCGAAAAAAATTTTGAGAGCGTAGGACGGCTGCCGAAAGTCCGCGTAAAAACGCCCCCCGGGCCTAAAGTTTCACCGTGCAAAATTCCCGGTGATGTTATTATGAAACTAGAATATATTCCGCAGATTCTGAAAGTGATTGCGATAGTTAGACTCTTTTAGTTGCTTGGGAATCGTCGTTTGAAGATGGGCATGTGAAACTCGGAAAAAAATTTTGAGAGCGCAGGACGGCTGCCGAAAGTCCGCGTAAAAACGCCCCCCGGGCCTAAAGTTTCACCGTGCAAAATTCCCGGTGGTGTTATTATGAAACTAGAATATATTCCGCAGATTCTGAAAGTGATTGCGATAGTTAGACTCTTTTAGTTGCTTGGGAATCGTCGTTTGAAGATGGGCATGTGAAACTGCGAAAAAAATTTTGAGAGCGTAGGACGGCTGCCGAAAGTCCGCGTAAAAACGCCCCCCGGGCCTAAAGTTTCACCGTGCAAAATTCCGGTGATGTTATTATGAAACTAGAATATATTCCGCAGATTCTGAAAGTGATTGCGATAGTTAGACTCTTTTAGTTGCTTGGGAATCGTCGTTTGAAGATGGGCATGTGAAACTCGGAAAAAAATTTTGAGAGCGCAGGACGGCTGCCGAAAGTCCGCGTAAAAACGCCCCCCGGGCCTAAAGTTTCACCGTGCAAAATTCCCGGTGGTGTTATTATGAAACTAGAATATATTCCGCAGATTCTGAAAGTGATTGCGATAGTTAGACTCTTTTAGTTGCTTGGGAATCGTCGTTTGAAGATGGGCATGTGAAACTGCGAAAAAATTTTGAGAGCGTAGGACGGCTGCCGAAAGTCCGCGTAAAAACGCCCCCCGGGCCTAAAGTTTCACCGTGCAAAATTCCCGGTGGTGTTATTATGAAACTAGAATATATTCCGCAGATTCTGAAAGTGATTGCGATAGTTAGACTCTTTTAGTTGCTTGGGAATCGTCGTTTGAAGATGGGCATGTGAAACTGCGAAAAAAATTTTGAGAGCGTAGGACGGCTGCCGAAAGTCCGCGTAAAAACGCCCCCCGGGCCTAAAGTTTCACCGTGCAAAATTCCCGGTGATGTTATTATGAAACTAGAATATATTCCGCAGATTCTGAAAGTGATTGCGATAGTTAGACTCTTTTAGTTGCTTGGGAATCGTCGTTTGAAGATGGGCATGTGAAACTCGGAAAAAAATTTTGAGAGCGCAGGACGGCTGCCGAAAGTCCGCGTAAAAACGCCCCCCGGGCCTAAAGTTTCACCGTGCAAAATTCCCGGTGGTGTTATTATGAAACTAGAATATATTCCGCAGATTCTGAAAGTGATTGCGATAGTTAGACTCTTTTAGTTGCTTGGGAATCGTCGTTTGAAGATGGGCATGTGAAACTGCGAAAAAAATTTTGAGAGCGTAGGACGGCTGCCGAAAGTCCGCGTAAAAACGCCCCCCGGGCCTAAAGTTTCACCGTGCAAAATTCCCGGTGATGTTATTATGAAACTAGAATATATTCCGCAGATTCTGAAAGTGATTGCGATAGTTAGACTCTTTTAGTTGCTTGGGAATCGTCGTTTGAAGATGGGCATGTGAAACTCGGAAAAAAATTTTGAGAGCGCAGGACGGCTGCCGAAAGTCCGCGTAAAAACGCCCCCGGGCCTAAAGTTTCACCGTGCAAAATTCCCGGTGGTGTTATTATGAAACTAGAATATATTCCGCAGATTCTGAAAGTGATTGCGATAGTTAGACTCTTTTAGTTGCTTGGGAATCGTCGTTTGAAGATGGGCATGTGAAACTGCGAAAAAATTTTGAGAGCGTAGGACGGCTGCCGAAAGTCCGCGTAAAAACGCCCCCCGGGCCTAAAGTTTCACCGTGCAAAATTCCCGGTGATGTTATTATGAAACTAGAATATATTCCGCAGATTCTGAAAGTGATTGCGATAGTTAGACTCTTTTAGTTGCTTGGGAATCGTCGTTTGAAGATGGGCATGTGAAACTCGGAAAAAAATTTTGAGAGCGCAGGACGGCTGCCGAAAGTCCGCGTAAAAACGCCCCCGGGCCTAAAGTTTCACCGTGCAAAATTCCCGGTGGTGTTATTATGAAACTAGAATATATTCCGCAGATTCTGAAAGTGATTGCGATAGTTAGACTCTTTTAGTTGCTTGGGAATCGTCGTTTGAAGATGGGCATGTGAAACTGCGAAAAAAATTTTGAGAGCGTAGGACGGCTGCCGAAAGTCCGCGTAAAAACGCCCCCCGGGCCTAAAGTTTCACCGTGCAAAATTCCCGGTGATGTTATTATGAAACTAGAATATATTCCGCAGATTCTGAAAGTGATTGCGATAGTTAGACTCTTTTAGTTGCTTGGGAATCGTCGTTTGAAGATGGGCATGTGAAACTCGGAAAAAAATTTTGAGAGCGCAGGACGGCTGCCGAAAGTCCGCGTAAAAACGCCCCCCGGGCCTAAAGTTTCACCGTGCAAAATTCCCGGTGGTGTTATTATGAAACTAGAATATATTCCGCAGATTCTGAAAGTGATTGCGATAGTTAGACTCTTTTAGTTGCTTGGGAATCGTCGTTTGAAGATGGGCATGTGAAACTCGGAAAAAAATTTTGAGAGCGTAGGACGGCTGCCGAAAGTCCGCGTAAAAACGCCCCCCGGGCCTAAAGTTTCACCGTGCAAAATTCCCGGTGGTGTTATTATGAAACTAGAATATATTCCGCAGATTCTGAAAGTGATTGCGATAGTTAGACTCTTTTAGTTGCTTGGGAATCGTCGTTTGAAGATGGGCATGTGAAACTGCGAAAAAAATTTTGAGAGCGTAGGACGGCTGCCGAAAGTCCGCGTAAAAACGCCCCCCGGGCCTAAAGTTTCACCGTGCAAAATTCCCGGTGATGTTATTATGAAACTAGAATATATTCCGCAGATTCTGAAAGTGATTGCGATAGTTAGACTCTTTTAGTTGCTTGGGAATCGTCGTTTGAAGATGGGCATGTGAAACTCGGAAAAAATTTTGAGAGCGCAGGACGGCTGCCGAAAGTCCGCGTAAAAACGCCCCCCGGGCCTAAAGTTTCACCGTGCAAAATTCCCGGTGGTGTTATTATGAAACTAGAATATATTCCGCAGATTCTGAAAGTGATTGCGATAGTTAGACTCTTTTAGTTGCTTGGGAATCGTCGTTTGAAGATGGGCATGTGAAACTGCGAAAAAAATTTTGAGAGCGTAGGACGGCTGCCGAAAGTCCGCGTAAAAACGCCCCCCGGGCCTAAAGTTTCACCGTGCAAAATTCCCGGTGATGTTATTATGAAACTAGAATATATTCCGCAGATTCTGAAAGTGATTGCGATAGTTAGACTCTTTTAGTTGCTTGGGAATCGTCGTTTGAAGATGGGCATGTGAAACTCGGAAAAAAATTTTGAGAGCGCAGGACGGCTGCCGAAAGTCCGCGTAAAAACGCCCCCCGGGCCTAAAGTTTCACCGTGCAAAATTCCCGGTGGTGTTATTATGAAACTAGAATATATTCCGCAGATTCTGAAAGTGATTGCGATAGTTAGACTCTTTTAGTTGCTTGGGAATCGTCGTTTGAAGATGGGCATGTGAAACTGCGAAAAAATTTTGAGAGCGTAGGACGGCTGCCGAAAGTCCGCGTAAAAACGCCCCCCGGGCCTAAAGTTTCACCGTGCAAAATTCCCGGTGATGTTATTATGAAACTAGAATATATTCCGCAGATTCTGAAAGTGATTGCGATAGTTAGACTCTTTTAGTTGCTTGGGAATCGTCGTTTGAAGATGGGCATGTGAAACTCGGAAAAAATTTTGAGAGCGCAGGACGGCTGCCGAAAGTCCGCGTAAAAACGCCCCCCGGGCCTAAAGTTTCACCGTGCAAAATTCCCGGTGGTGTTATTATGAAACTAGAATATATTCCGCAGATTCTGAAAGTGATTGCGATAGTTAGACTCTTTTAGTTGCTTGGGAATCGTCGTTTGAAGATGGGCATGTGAAACTGCGAAAAAAATTTTGAGAGCGTAGGACGGCTGCCGAAAGTCCGCGTAAAAACGCCCCCCGGGCCTAAAGTTTCACCGTGCAAAATTCCCGGTGGTGTTATTATGAAACTAGAATATATTCCGCAGATTCTGAAAGTGATTGCGATAGTTAGACTCTTTTAGTTGCTTGGGAATCGTCGTTTGAAGATGGGCATGTGAAACTGCGAAAAAAATTTTGAGAGCGTAGGACGGCTGCCGAAAGTCCGCGTAAAAACGCCCCCCGGGCCTAAAGTTTCACCGTGCAAAATTCCCGGTGATGTTATTATGAAACTAGAATATATTCCGCAGATTCTGAAAGTGATTGCGATAGTTAGACTCTTTTAGTTGCTTGGGAATCGTCGTTTGAAGATGGGCATGTGAAACTCGGAAAAAAATTTTGAGAGCGCAGGACGGCTGCCGAAAGTCCGCGTAAAAACGCCCCCGGGCCTAAAGTTTCACCGTGCAAAATTCCCGGTGGTGTTATTATGAAACTAGAATATATTCCGCAGATTCTGAAAGTGATTGCGATAGTTAGACTCTTTTAGTTGCTTGGGAATCGTCGTTTGAAGATGGGCATGTGAAACTGCGAAAAAAATTTTGAGAGCGTAGGACGGCTGCCGAAAGTCCGCGTAAAAACGCCCCCCGGGCCTAAAGTTTCACCGTGCAAAATTCCCGGTGATGTTATTATGAAACTAGAATATATTCCGCAGATTCTGAAAGTGATTGCGATAGTTAGACTCTTTTAGTTGCTTGGGAATCGTCGTTTGAAGATGGGCATGTGAAACTCGGAAAAAAATTTTGAGAGCGCAGGACGGCTGCCGAAAGTCCGCGTAAAAACGCCCCCCGGGCCTAAAGTTTCACCGTGCAAAATTCCCGGTGGTGTTATTATGAAACTAGAATATATTCCGCAGATTCTGAAAGTGATTGCGATAGTTAGACTCTTTTAGTTGCTTGGGAATCGTCGTTTGAAGATGGGCATGTGAAACTGCGAAAAAAATTTTGAGAGCGTAGGACGGCTGCCGAAAGTCCGCGTAAAAACGCCCCCCGGGCCTAAAGTTTCACCGTGCAAAATTCCCGGTGATGTTATTATGAAACTAGAATATATTCCGCAGATTCTGAAAGTGATTGCGATAGTTAGACTCTTTTAGTTGCTTGGGAATCGTCGTTTGAAGATGGGCATGTGAAACTCGGAAAAAAATTTTGAGAGCGCAGGACGGCTGCCGAAAGTCCGCGTAAAAACGCCCCCCGGGCCTAAAGTTTCACCGTGCAAAATTCCGGTGGTGTTATTATGAAACTAGAATATATTCCGCAGATTCTGAAAGTGATTGCGATAGTTAGACTCTTTTAGTTGCTTGGGAATCGTCGTTTGAAGATGGGCATGTGAAACTGCGAAAAAAATTTTGAGAGCGTAGGACGGCTGCCGAAAGTCCGCGTAAAAACGCCCCCCGGGCCTAAAGTTTCACCGTGCAAAATTCCCGGTGATGTTATTATGAAACTAGAATATATTCCGCAGATTCTGAAAGTGATTGCGATAGTTAGACTCTTTTAGTTGCTTGGGAATCGTCGTTTGAAGATGGGCATGTGAAACTCGGAAAAAAATTTTGAGAGCGCAGGACGGCTGCCGAAAGTCCGCGTAAAAACGCCCCCCGGGCCTAAAGTTTCACCGTGCAAAATTCCCGGTGGTGTTATTATGAAACTAGAATATATTCCGCAGATTCTGAAAGTGATTGCGATAGTTAGACTCTTTTAGTTGCTTGGGAATCGTCGTTTGAAGATGGGCATGTGAAACTCGGAAAAAAATTTTGAGAGCGCAGGACGGCTGCCGAAAGTCCGCGTAAAAACGCCCCCCGGGCCTAAAGTTTCACCGTGCAAAATTCCCGGTGGTGTTATTATGAAACTAGAATATATTCCGCAGATTCTGAAAGTGATTGCGATAGTTAGACTCTTTTAGTTGCTTGGGAATCGTCGTTTGAAGATGGGCATGTGAAACTGCGAAAAAAATTTTGAGAGCGTAGGACGGCTGCCGAAAGTCCGCGTAAAAACGCCCCCGGGCCTAAAGTTTCACCGTGCAAAATTCCCGGTGATGTTATTATGAAACTAGAATATATTCCGCAGATTCTGAAAGTGATTGCGATAGTTAGACTCTTTTAGTTGCTTGGGAATCGTCGTTTGAAGATGGGCATGTGAAACTGGAAAAAAATTTTGAGAGCGCAGGACGGCTGCCGAAAGTCCGCGTAAAAACGCCCCCCGGGCCTAAAGTTTCACCGTGCAAAATTCCCGGTGGTGTTATTATGAAACTAGAATATATTCCGCAGATTCTGAAAGTGATTGCGATAGTTAGACTCTTTTAGTTGCTTGGGAATCGTCGTTTGAAGATGGGCATGTGAAACTGCGAAAAAAATTTTGAGAGCGTAGGACGGCTGCCGAAAGTCCGCGTAAAAACGCCCCCCGGGCCTAAAGTTTCACCGTGCAAAATTCCCGGTGATGTTATTATGAAACTAGAATATATTCCGCAGATTCTGAAAGTGATTGCGATAGTTAGACTCTTTTAGTTGCTTGGGAATCGTCGTTTGAAGATGGGCATGTGAAACTCGGAAAAAAATTTTGAGAGCGCAGGACGGCTGCCGAAAGTCCGCGTAAAAACGCCCCCCGGGCCTAAAGTTTCACCGTGCAAAATTCCCGGTGGTGTTATTATGAAACTAGAATATATTCCGCAGATTCTGAAAGTGATTGCGATAGTTAGACTCTTTTAGTTGCTTGGGAATCGTCGTTTGAAGATGGGCATGTGAAACTGCGAAAAAAATTTTGAGAGCGTAGGACGGCTGCCGAAAGTCCGCGTAAAAACGCCCCCCGGGCCTAAAGTTTCACCGTGCAAAATTCCCGGTGATGTTATTATGAAACTAGAATATATTCCGCAGATTCTGAAAGTGATTGCGATAGTTAGACTCTTTTAGTTGCTTGGGAATCGTCGTTTGAAGATGGGCATGTGAAACTCGGAAAAAAATTTTGAGAGCGCAGGACGGCTGCCGAAAGTCCGCGTAAAAACGCCCCCCGGGCCTAAAGTTTCACCGTGCAAAATTCCCGGTGGTGTTATTATGAAACTAGAATATATTCCGCAGATTCTGAAAGTGATTGCGATAGTTAGACTCTTTTAGTTGCTTGGGAATCGTCGTTTGAAGATGGGCATGTGAAACTCGGAAAAAAATTTTGAGAGCGCAGGACGGCTGCCGAAAGTCCGCGTAAAAACGCCCCCCGGGCCTAAAGTTTCACCGTGCAAAATTCCCGGTGGTGTTATTATGAAACTAGAATATATTCCGCAGATTCTGAAAGTGATTGCGATAGTTAGACTCTTTTAGTTGCTTGGGAATCGTCGTTTGAAGATGGGCATGTGAAACTCGGAAAAAAATTTTGAGAGCGTAGGACGGCTGCCGAAAGTCCGCGTAAAAACGCCCCCCGGGCCTAAAGTTTCACCGTGCAAAATTCCCGGTGATGTTATTATGAAACTAGAATATATTCCGCAGATTCTGAAAGTGATTGCGATAGTTAGACTCTTTTAGTTGCTTGGGAATCGTCGTTTGAAGATGGGCATGTGAAACTCGGAAAAAAATTTTGAGAGCGCAGGACGGCTGCCGAAAGTCCGCGTAAAAACGCCCCCCGGGCCTAAAGTTTCACCGTGCAAAATTCCCGGTGGTGTTATTATGAAACTAGAATATATTCCGCAGATTCTGAAAGTGATTGCGATAGTTAGACTCTTTTAGTTGCTTGGGAATCGTCGTTTGAAGATGGGCATGTGAAACTGCGAAAAAAATTTTGAGAGCGTAGGACGGCTGCCGAAAGTCCGCGTAAAAACGCCCCCCGGGCCTAAAGTTTCACCGTGCAAAATTCCCGGTGATGTTATTATGAAACTAGAATATATTCCGCAGATTCTGAAAGTGATTGCGATAGTTAGACTCTTTTAGTTGCTTGGGAATCGTCGTTTGAAGATGGGCATGTGAAACTCGGAAAAAAATTTTGAGAGCGCAGGACGGCTGCCGAAAGTCCGCGTAAAAACGCCCCCCGGGCCTAAAGTTTCACCGTGCAAAATTCCCGGTGGTGTTATTATGAAACTAGAATATATTCCGCAGATTCTGAAAGTGATTGCGATAGTTAGACTCTTTTAGTTGCTTGGGAATCGTCGTTTGAAGATGGGCATGTGAAACTGCGAAAAAAATTTTGAGAGCGTAGGACGGCTGCCGAAAGTCCGCGTAAAAACGCCCCCCGGGCCTAAAGTTTCACCGTGCAAAATTCCCGGTGATGTTATTATGAAACTAGAATATATTCCGCAGATTCTGAAAGTGATTGCGATAGTTAGACTCTTTTAGTTGCTTGGGAATCGTCGTTTGAAGATGGGCATGTGAAACTCGGAAAAAAATTTTGAGAGCGCAGGACGGCTGCCGAAAGTCCGCGTAAAAACGCCCCCCGGGCCTAAAGTTTCACCGTGCAAAATTCCCGGTGGTGTTATTATGAAACTAGAATATATTCCGCAGATTCTGAAAGTGATTGCGATAGTTAGACTCTTTTAGTTGCTTGGGAATCGTCGTTTGAAGATGGGCATGTGAAACTCGGAAAAAAATTTTGAGAGCGCAGGACGGCTGCCGAAAGTCCGCGTAAAAACGCCCCCCGGGCCTAAAGTTTCACCGTGCAAAATTCCCGGTGGTGTTATTATGAAACTAGAATATATTCCGCAGATTCTGAAAGTGATTGCGATAGTTAGACTCTTTTAGTTGCTTGGGAATCGTCGTTTGAAGATGGGCATGTGAAACTGCGAAAAAAATTTTGAGAGCGTAGGACGGCTGCCGAAAGTCCGCGTAAAAACGCCCCCCGGGCCTAAAGTTTCACCGTGCAAAATTCCCGGTGATGTTATTATGAAACTAGAATATATTCCGCAGATTCTGAAAGTGATTGCGATAGTTAGACTCTTTTAGTTGCTTGGGAATCGTCGTTTGAAGATGGGCATGTGAAACTCGGAAAAAAATTTTGAGAGCGCAGGACGGCTGCCGAAAGTCCGCGTAAAAACGCCCCCCGGGCCTAAAGTTTCACCGTGCAAAATTCCCGGTGGTGTTATTATGAAACTAGAATATATTCCGCAGATTCTGAAAGTGATTGCGATTGTTAGACTCTTTTAGTTGCTTGGGAATCGTCGTTTGAAGATGGGCATGTGAAACTGCGAAAAAAATTTTGAGAGCGTAGGACGGCTGCCGAAAGTCCGCGTAAAAACGCCCCCCGGGCCTAAAGTTTCACCGTGCAAAATTCCCGGTGGTGTTATTATGAAACTAGAATATATTCCGCAGATTCTGAAAGTGATTGCGATAGTTAGACTCTTTTAGTTGCTTGGGAATCGTCGTTTGAAGATGGGCATGTGAAACTGCGAAAAAAATTTTGAGAGCGTAGGACGGCTGCCGAAAGTCCGCGTAAAAACGCCCCCCGGGCCTAAAGTTTCACCGTGCAAAATTCCCGGTGATGTTATTATGAAACTAGAATATATTCCGCAGATTCTGAAAGTGATTGCGATAGTTAGACTCTTTTAGTTGCTTGGGAATCGTCGTTTGAAGATGGGCATGTGAAACTCGGAAAAAAATTTTGAGAGCGCAGGACGGCTGCCGAAAGTCCGCGTAAAAACGCCCCCCGGGCCTAAAGTTTCACCGTGCAAAATTCCCGGTGGTGTTATTATGAAACTAGAATATATTCCGCAGATTCTGAAAGTGATTGCGATAGTTAGACTCTTTTAGTTGCTTGGGAATCGTCGTTTGAAGATGGGCATGTGAAACTGCGAAAAAAATTTTGAGAGCGTAGGACGGCTGCCGAAAGTCCGCGTAAAAACGCCCCCCGGGCCTAAAGTTTCACCGTGCAAAATTCCCGGTGATGTTATTATGAAACTAGAATATATTCCGCAGATTCTGAAAGTGATTGCGATAGTTAGACTCTTTTAGTTGCTTGGGAATCGTCGTTTGAAGATGGGCATGTGAAACTCGGAAAAAAATTTTGAGAGCGCAGGACGGCTGCCGAAAGTCCGCGTAAAAACGCCCCCCGGGCCTAAAGTTTCACCGTGCAAAATTCCCGGTGGTGTTATTATGAAACTAGAATATATTCCGCAGATTCTGAAAGTGATTGCGATAGTTAGACTCTTTTAGTTGCTTGGGAATCGTCGTTTGAAGATGGGCATGTGAAACTGCGAAAAAAATTTTGAGAGCGTAGGACGGCTGCCGAAAGTCCGCGTAAAAACGCCCCCCGGGCCTAAAGTTTCACCGTGCAAAATTCCCGGTGATGTTATTATGAAACTAGAATATATTCCGCAGATTCTGAAAGTGATTGCGATAGTTAGACTCTTTTAGTTGCTTGGGAATCGTCGTTTGAAGATGGGCATGTGAAACTCGGAAAAAAATTTTGAGAGCGCAGGACGGCTGCCGAAAGTCCGCGTAAAAACGCCCCCCGGGCCTAAAGTTTCACCGTGCAAAATTCCCGGTGGTGTTATTATGAAACTAGAATATATTCCGCAGATTCTGAAAGTGATTGCGATAGTTAGACTCTTTTAGTTGCTTGGGAATCGTCGTTTGAAGATGGGCATGTGAAACTGCGAAAAAAATTTTGAGAGCGTAGGACGGCTGCCGAAAGTCCGCGTAAAAACGCCCCCCGGGCCTAAAGTTTCACCGTGTAAAATTCCCGGTGGTGTTATTATGAAACTAGAATATATTCCGCAGATTCTGAAAGTGATTGCGATAGTTAGACTCTTTTAGTTGCTTGGGAATCGTCGTTTGAAGATGGGCATGTGAAACTGCGAAAAAAATTTTGAGAGCGTAGGACGGCTGCCGAAAGTCCGCGTAAAAACGCCCCCCGGGCCTAAAGTTTCACCGTGCAAAATTCCCGGTGATGTTATTATGAAACTAGAATATATTCCGCAGATTCTGAAAGTGATTGCGATAGTTAGACTCTTTTAGTTGCTTGGGAATCGTCGTTTGAAGATGGGCATGTGAAACTCGGAAAAAAATTTTGAGAGCGCAGGACGGCTGCCGAAAGTCCGCGTAAAAACGCCCCCCGGGCCTAAAGTTTCACCGTGCAAAATTCCCGGTGGTGTTATTATGAAACTAGAATATATTCCGCAGATTCTGAAAGTGATTGCGATAGTTAGACTCTTTTAGTTGCTTGGGAATCGTCGTTTGAAGATGGGCATGTGAAACTGCGAAAAAAATTTTGAGAGCGTAGGACGGCTGCCGAAAGTCCGCGTAAAAACGCCCCCCGGGCCTAAAGTTTCACCGTGCAAAATTCCCGGTGGTGTTATTATGAAACTAGAATATATTCCGCAGATTCTGAAAGTGATTGCGATAGTTAGACTCTTTTAGTTGCTTGGGAATCGTCGTTTGAAGATGGGCATGTGAAACTCGGAAAAAAATTTTGAGAGCGCAGGACGGCTGCCGAAAGTCCGCGTAAAAACGCCCCCCGGGCCTAAAGTTTCACCGTGCAAAATTCCCGGTGGTGTTATTATGAAACTAGAATATATTCCGCAGATTCTGAAAGTGATTGCGATAGTTAGACTCTTTTAGTTGCTTGGGAATCGTCGTTTGAAGATGGGCATGTGAAACTGCGAAAAAAATTTTGAGAGCGTAGGACGGCTGCCGAAAGTCCGCGTAAAAACGCCCCCCGGGCCTAAAGTTTCACCGTGCAAAATTCCCGGTGATGTTATTATGAAACTAGAATATATTCCGCAGATTCTGAAAGTGATTGCGATAGTTAGACTCTTTTAGTTGCTTGGGAATCGTCGTTTGAAGATGGGCATGTGAAACTCGGAAAAAAATTTTGAGAGCGCAGGACGGCTGCCGAAAGTCCGCGTAAAAACGCCCCCCGGGCCTAAAGTTTCACCGTGCAAAATTCCCGGTGGTGTTATTATGAAACTAGAATATATTCCGCAGATTCTGAAAGTGATTGCGATAGTTAGACTCTTTTAGTTGCTTGGGAATCGTCGTTTGAAGATGGGCATGTGAAACTGCGAAAAAAATTTTGAGAGCGTAGGACGGCTGCCGAAAGTCCGCGTAAAAACGCCCCCCGGGCCTAAAGTTTCACCGTGCAAAATTCCCGGTGGTGTTATTATGAAACTAGAATATATTCCGCAGATTCTGAAAGTGATTGCGATAGTTAGACTCTTTTAGTTGCTTGGGAATCGTCGTTTGAAGATGGGCATGTGAAACTGCGAAAAAAATTTTGAGAGCGTAGGACGGCTGCCGAAAGTCCGCGTAAAAACGCCCCCCGGGCCTAAAGTTTCACCGTGCAAAATTCCCGGTGATGTTATTATGAAACTAGAATATATTCCGCAGATTCTGAAAGTGATTGCGATAGTTAGACTCTTTTAGTTGCTTGGGAATCGTCGTTTGAAGATGGGCATGTGAAACTCGGAAAAAAATTTTGAGAGCGCAGGACGGCTGCCGAAAGTCCGCGTAAAAACGCCCCCCGGGCCTAAAGTTTCACCGTGCAAAATTCCCGGTGGTGTTATTATGAAACTAGAATATATTCCGCAGATTCTGAAAGTGATTGCGATAGTTAGACTCTTTTAGTTGCTTGGGAATCGTCGTTTGAAGATGGGCATGTGAAACTGCGAAAAAAATTTTGAGAGCGTAGGACGGCTGCCGAAAGTCCGCGTAAAAACGCCCCCCGGGCCTAAAGTTTCACCGTGCAAAATTCCCGGTGATGTTATTATGAAACTAGAATATATTCCGCAGATTCTGAAAGTGATTGCGATAGTTAGACTCTTTTAGTTGCTTGGGAATCGTCGTTTGAAGATGGGCATGTGAAACTCGGAAAAAATTTTTGAGAGCGCAGGACGGCTGCCGAAAGTCCGCGTAAAAACGCCCCCCGGGCCTAAAGTTTCACCGTGCAAAATTCCCGGTGGTGTTATTATGAAACTAGAATATATTCCGCAGATTCTGAAAGTGATTGCGATAGTTAGACTCTTTTAGTTGCTTGGGAATCGTCGTTTGAAGATGGGCATGTGAAACTGCGAAAAAAATTTTGAGAGCGTAGGACGGCTGCCGAAAGTCCGCGTAAAAACGCCCCCCGGGCCTAAAGTTTCACCGTGCAAAATTCCCGGTGATGTTATTATGAAACTAGAATATATTCCGCAGATTCTGAAAGTGATTGCGATAGTTAGACTCTTTTAGTTGCTTGGGAATCGTCGTTTGAAGATGGGCATGTGAAACTCGGAAAAAAATTTTGAGAGCGCAGGACGGCTGCCGAAAGTCCGCGTAAAAACGCCCCCCGGGCCTAAAGTTTCACCGTGCAAAATTCCCGGTGGTGTTATTATGAAACTAGAATATATTCCGCAGATTCTGAAAGTGATTGCGATAGTTAGACTCTTTTAGTTGCTTGGGAATCGTCGTTTGAAGATGGGCATGTGAAACTGCGAAAAAAATTTTGAGAGCGTAGGACGGCTGCCGAAAGTCCGCGTAAAAACGCCCCCCGGGCCTAAAGTTTCACCGTGCAAAATTCCCGGTGGTGTTATTATGAAACTAGAATATATTCCGCAGATTCTGAAAGTGATTGCGATAGTTAGACTCTTTTAGTTGCTTGGGAATCGTCGTTTGAAGATGGGCATGTGAAACTGCGAAAAAAATTTTGAGAGCGTAGGACGGCTGCCGAAAGTCCGCGTAAAAACGCCCCCCGGGCCTAAAGTTTCACCGTGCAAAATTCCCGGTGATGTTATTATGAAACTAGAATATATTCCGCAGATTCTGAAAGTGATTGCGATAGTTAGACTCTTTTAGTTGCTTGGGAATCGTCGTTTGAAGATGGGCATGTGAAACTCGGAAAAAAATTTTGAGAGCGCAGGACGGCTGCCGAAAGTCCGCGTAAAAACGCCCCCCGGGCCTAAAGTTTCACCGTGCAAAATTCCCGGTGGTGTTATTATGAAACTAGAATATATTCCGCAGATTCTGAAAGTGATTGCGATAGTTAGACTCTTTTAGTTGCTTGGGAATCGTCGTTTGAAGATGGGCATGTGAAACTGCGAAAAAAATTTTGAGAGCGTAGGACGGCTGCCGAAAGTCCGCGTAAAAACGCCCCCCGGGCCTAAAGTTTCACCGTGCAAAATTCCCGGTGATGTTATTATGAAACTAGAATATATTCCGCAGATTCTGAAAGTGATTGCGATAGTTAGACTCTTTTAGTTGCTTGGGAATCGTCGTTTGAAGATGGGCATGTGAAACTCGGAAAAAAATTTTGAGAGCGCAGGACGGCTGCCGAAAGTCCGCGTAAAAACGCCCCCCGGGCCTAAAGTTTCACCGTGCAAAATTCCCGGTGGTGTTATTATGAAACTAGAATATATTCCGCAGATTCTGAAAGTGATTGCGATAGTTAGACTCTTTTAGTTGCTTGGGAATCGTCGTTTGAAGATGGGCATGTGAAACTGCGAAAAAAATTTTGAGAGCGTAGGACGGCTGCCGAAAGTCCGCGTAAAAACGCCCCCCGGGCCTAAAGTTTCACCGTGCAAAATTCCCGGTGATGTTATTATGAAACTAGAATATATTCCGCAGATTCTGAAAGTGATTGCGATAGTTAGACTCTTTTAGTTGCTTGGGAATCGTCGTTTGAAGATGGGCATGTGAAACTCGGAAAAAAATTTTGAGAGCGCAGGACGGCTGCCGAAAGTCCGCGTAAAAACGCCCCCCGGGCCTAAAGTTTCACCGTGCAAAATTCCCGGTGGTGTTATTATGAAACTAGAATATATTCCGCAGATTCTGAAAGTGATTGCGATAGTTAGACTCTTTTAGTTGCTTGGGAATCGTCGTTTGAAGATGGGCATGTGAAACTGCGAAAAAAATTTTGAGAGCGTAGGACGGCTGCCGAAAGTCCGCGTAAAAACGCCCCCCGGGCCTAAAGTTTCACCGTGCAAAATTCCCGGTGGTGTTATTATGAAACTAGAATATATTCCGCAGATTCTGAAAGTGATTGCGATAGTTAGACTCTTTTAGTTGCTTGGGAATCGTCGTTTGAAGATGGGCATGTGAAACTGCGAAAAAAATTTTGAGAGCGTAGGACGGCTGCCGAAAGTCCGCGTAAAAACGCCCCCCGGGCCTAAAGTTTCACCGTGCAAAATTCCCGGTGATGTTATTATGAAACTAGAATATATTCCGCAGATTCTGAAAGTGATTGCGATAGTTAGACTCTTTTAGTTGCTTGGGAATCGTCGTTTGAAGATGGGCATGTGAAACTCGGAAAAAAATTTTGAGAGCGCAGGACGGCTGCCGAAAGTCCGCGTAAAAACGCCCCCCGGGCCTAAAGTTTCACCGTGCAAAATTCCCGGTGGTGTTATTATGAAACTAGAATATATTCCGCAGATTCTGAAAGTGATTGCGATAGTTAGACTCTTTTAGTTGCTTGGGAATCGTCGTTTGAAGATGGGCATGTGAAACTGCGAAAAAAATTTTGAGAGCGTAGGACGGCTGCCGAAAGTCCGCGTAAAAACGCCCCCCGGGCCTAAAGTTTCACCGTGCAAAATTCCCGGTGATGTTATTATGAAACTAGAATATATTCCGCAGATTCTGAAAGTGATTGCGATAGTTAGACTCTTTTAGTTGCTTGGGAATCGTCGTTTGAAGATGGGCATGTGAAACTCGGAAAAAAATTTTGAGAGCGCAGGACGGCTGCCGAAAGTCCGCGTAAAAACGCCCCCCGGGCCTAAAGTTTCACCGTGCAAAATTCCCGGTGGTGTTATTATGAAACTAGAATATATTCCGCAGATTCTGAAAGTGATTGCGATAGTTAGACTCTTTTAGTTGCTTGGGAATCGTCGTTTGAAGATGGGCATGTGAAACTGCGAAAAAAATTTTGAGAGCGTAGGACGGCTGCCGAAAGTCCGCGTAAAAACGCCCCCCGGGCCTAAAGTTTCACCGTGCAAAATTCCCGGTGATGTTATTATGAAACTAGAATATATTCCGCAGATTCTGAAAGTGATTGCGATAGTTAGACTCTTTTAGTTGCTTGGGAATCGTCGTTTGAAGATGGGCATGTGAAACTCGGAAAAAAATTTTGAGAGCGCAGGACGGCTGCCGAAAGTCCGCGTAAAAACGCCCCCCGGGCCTAAAGTTTCACCGTGCAAAATTCCCGGTGGTGTTATTATGAAACTAGAATATATTCCGCAGATTCTGAAAGTGATTGCGATAGTTAGACTCTTTTAGTTGCTTGGGAATCGTCGTTTGAAGATGGGCATGTGAAACTGCGAAAAAAATTTTGAGAGCGTAGGACGGCTGCCGAAAGTCCGCGTAAAAACGCCCCCCGGGCCTAAAGTTTCACCGTGCAAAATTCCCGGTGGTGTTATTATGAAACTAGAATATATTCCGCAGATTCTGAAAGTGATTGCGATAGTTAGACTCTTTTAGTTGCTTGGGAATCGTCGTTTGAAGATGGGCATGTGAAACTGCGAAAAAAATTTTGAGAGCGTAGGACGGCTGCCGAAAGTCCGCGTAAAAACGCCCCCCGGGCCTAAAGTTTCACCGTGCAAAATTCCCGGTGATGTTATTATGAAACTAGAATATATTCCGCAGATTCTGAAAGTGATTGCGATAGTTAGACTCTTTTAGTTGCTTGGGAATCGTCGTTTGAAGATGGGCATGTGAAACTCGGAAAAAAATTTTGAGAGCGCAGGACGGCTGCCGAAAGTCCGCGTAAAAACGCCCCCCGGGCCTAAAGTTTCACCGTGCAAAATTCCCGGTGGTGTTATTATGAAACTAGAATATATTCCGCAGATTCTGAAAGTGATTGCGATAGTTAGACTCTTTTAGTTGCTTGGGAATCGTCGTTTGAAGATGGGCATGTGAAACTGCGAAAAAAATTTTGAGAGCGTAGGACGGCTGCCGAAAGTCCGCGTAAAAACGCCCCCCGGGCCTAAAGTTTCACCGTGCAAAATTCCCGGTGATGTTATTATGAAACTAGAATATATTCCGCAGATTCTGAAAGTGATTGCGATAGTTAGACTCTTTTAGTTGCTTGGGAATCGTCGTTTGAAGATGGGCATGTGAAACTCGGAAAAAAATTTTGAGAGCGCAGGACGGCTGCCGAAAGTCCGCGTAAAAACGCCCCCCGGGCCTAAAGTTTCACCGTGCAAAATTCCCGGTGGTGTTATTATGAAACTAGAATATATTCCGCAGATTCTGAAAGTGATTGCGATAGTTAGACTCTTTTAGTTGCTTGGGAATCGTCGTTTGAAGATGGGCATGTGAAACTGCGAAAAAAATTTTGAGAGCGTAGGACGGCTGCCGAAAGTCCGCGTAAAAACGCCCCCCGGGCCTAAAGTTTCACCGTGCAAAATTCCCGGTGATGTTATTATGAAACTAGAATATATTCCGCAGATTCTGAAAGTGATTGCGATAGTTAGACTCTTTTAGTTGCTTGGGAATCGTCGTTTGAAGATGGGCATGTGAAACTCGGAAAAAAATTTTGAGAGCGCAGGACGGCTGCCGAAAGTCCGCGTAAAAACGCCCCCCGGGCCTAAAGTTTCACCGTGCAAAATTCCCGGTGGTGTTATTATGAAACTAGAATATATTCCGCAGATTCTGAAAGTGATTGCGATAGTTAGACTCTTTTAGTTGCTTGGGAATCGTCGTTTGAAGATGGGCATGTGAAACTGCGAAAAAAATTTTGAGAGCGTAGGACGGCTGCCGAAAGTCCGCGTAAAAACGCCCCCCGGGCCTAAAGTTTCACCGTGCAAAATTCCCGGTGATGTTATTATGAAACTAGAATATATTCCGCAGATTCTGAAAGTGATTGCGATAGTTAGACTCTTTTAGTTGCTTGGGAATCGTCGTTTGAAGATGGGCATGTGAAACTCGGAAAAAAATTTTGAGAGCGCAGGACGGCTGCCGAAAGTCCGCGTAAAAACGCCCCCCGGGCCTAAAGTTTCACCGTGCAAAATTCCCGGTGGTGTTATTAAGAAACTAGAATATATTCCGCAGATTCTGAAAGTGATTGCGATAGTTAGACTCTTTTAGTTGCTTGGGAATCGTCGTTTGAAGATGGGCATGTGAAACTGCGAAAAAAATTTTGAGAGCGTAGGACGGCTGCCGAAAGTCCGCGTAAAAACGCCCCCCGGGCCTAAAGTTTCACCGTGCAAAATTCCCGGTGATGTTATTATGAAACTAGAATATATTCCGCAGATTCTGAAAGTGATTGCGATAGTTAGACTCTTTTAGTTGCTTGGGAATCGTCGTTTGAAGATGGGCATGTGAAACTCGGAAAAAAATTTTGAGAGCGCAGGACGGCTGCCGAAAGTCCGCGTAAAAACGCCCCCCGGGCCTAAAGTTTCACCGTGCAAAATTCCCGGTGGTGTTATTATGAAACTAGAATATATTCCGCAGATTCTGAAAGTGATTGCGATAGTTAGACTCTTTTAGTTGCTTGGGAATCGTCGTTTGAAGATGGGCATGTGAAACTGCGAAAAAAATTTTGAGAGCGTAGGACGGCTGCCGAAAGTCCGCGTAAAAACGCCCCCCGGGCCTAAAGTTTCACCGTGCAAAATTCCCGGTGGTGTTATTATGAAACTAGAATATATTCCGCAGATTCTGAAAGTGATTGCGATAGTTAGACTCTTTTAGTTGCTTGGGAATCGTCGTTTGAAGATGGGCATGTGAAACTGCGAAAAAAATTTTGAGAGCGTAGGACGGCTGCCGAAAGTCCGCGTAAAAACGCCCCCCGGGCCTAAAGTTTCACCGTGCAAAATTCCCGGTGATGTTATTATGAAACTAGAATATATTCCGCAGATTCTGAAAGTGATTGCGATAGTTAGACTCTTTTAGTTGCTTGGGAATCGTCGTTTGAAGATGGGCATGTGAAACTCGGAAAAAAATTTTGAGAGCGCAGGACGGCTGCCGAAAGTCCGCGTAAAAACGCCCCCCGGGCCTAAAGTTTCACCGTGCAAAATTCCCGGTGGTGTTATTATGAAACTAGAATATATTCCGCAGATTCTGAAAGTGATTGCGATAGTTAGACTCTTTTAGTTGCTTGGGAATCGTCGTTTGAAGATGGGCATGTGAAACTGCGAAAAAAATTTTGAGAGCGTAGGACGGCTGCCGAAAGTCCGCGTAAAAACGCCCCCCGGGCCTAAAGTTTCACCGTGCAAAATTCCCGGTGATGTTATTATGAAACTAGAATATATTCCGCAGATTCTGAAAGTGATTGCGATAGTTAGACTCTTTTAGTTGCTTGGGAATCGTCGTTTGAAGATGGGCATGTGAAACTCGGAAAAAAATTTTGAGAGCGCAGGACGGCTGCCGAAAGTCCGCGTAAAAACGCCCCCCGGGCCTAAAGTTTCACCGTGCAAAATTCCCGGTGGTGTTATTATGAAACTAGAATATATTCCGCAGATTCTGAAAGTGATTGCGATAGTTAGACTCTTTTAGTTGCTTGGGAATCGTCGTTTGAAGATGGGCATGTGAAACTGCGAAAAAAATTTTGAGAGCGTAGGACGGCTGCCGAAAGTCCGCGTAAAAACGCCCCCCGGGCCTAAAGTTTCACCGTGCAAAATTCCCGGTGATGTTATTATGAAACTAGAATATATTCCGCAGATTCTGAAAGTGATTGCGATAGTTAGACTCTTTTAGTTGCTTGGGAATCGTCGTTTGAAGATGGGCATGTGAAACTCGGAAAAAAATTTTGAGAGCGCAGGACGGCTGCCGAAAGTCCGCGTAAAAACGCCCCCCGGGCCTAAAGTTTCACCGTGCAAAATTCCCGGTGGTGTTATTATGAAACTAGAATATATTCCGCAGATTCTGAAAGTGATTGCGATAGTTAGACTCTTTTAGTTGCTTGGGAATCGTCGTTTGAAGATGGGCATGTGAAACTGCGAAAAAAATTTTGAGAGCGTAGGACGGCTGCCGAAAGTCCGCGTAAAAACGCCCCCCGGGCCTAAAGTTTCACCGTGCAAAATTCCCGGTGGTGTTATTATGAAACTAGAATATATTAAGCAGATTCTGAAAGTGATTGCGATAGTTAGACTCTTTTAGTTGCTTGGGAATCGTCGTTTGAAGATGGGCATGTGAAACTGCGAAAAAAATTTTGAGAGCGTAGGACGGCTGCCGAAAGTCCGCGTAAAAACGCCCCCCGGGCCTAAAGTTTCACCGTGCAAAATTCCCGGTGATGTTATTATGAAACTAGAATATATTCCGCAGATTCTGAAAGTGATTGCGATAGTTAGACTCTTTTAGTTGCTTGGGAATCGTCGTTTGAAGATGGGCATGTGAAACTCGGAAAAAAATTTTGAGAGCGCAGGACGGCTGCCGAAAGTCCGCGTAAAAACGCCCCCCGGGCCTAAAGTTTCACCGTGCAAAATTCCCGGTGGTGTTATTATGAAACTAGAATATATTCCGCAGATTCTGAAAGTGATTGCGATAGTTAGACTCTTTTAGTTGCTTGGGAATCGTCGTTTGAAGATGGGCATGTGAAACTGCGAAAAAAATTTTGAGAGCGTAGGACGGCTGCCGAAAGTCCGCGTAAAAACGCCCCCCGGGCCTAAAGTTTCACCGTGCAAAATTCCCGGTGATGTTATTATGAAACTAGAATATATTCCGCAGATTCTGAAAGTGATTGCGATAGTTAGACTCTTTTAGTTGCTTGGGAATCGTCGTTTGAAGATGGGCATGTGAAACTCGGAAAAAAATTTTGAGAGCGCAGGACGGCTGCCGAAAGTCCGCGTAAAAACGCCCCCCGGGCCTAAAGTTTCACCGTGCAAAATTCCCGGTGGTGTTATTATGAAACTAGAATATATTCCGCAGATTCTGAAAGTGATTGCGATAGTTAGACTCTTTTAGTTGCTTGGGAATCGTCGTTTGAAGATGGGCATGTGAAACTGCGAAAAAAATTTTGAGAGCGTAGGACGGCTGCCGAAAGTCCGCGTAAAAACGCCCCCCGGGCCTAAAGTTTCACCGTGCAAAATTCCCGGTGGTGTTATTATGAAACTAGAATATATTCCGCAGATTCTGAAAGTGATTGCGATAGTTAGACTCTTTTAGTTGCTTGGGAATCGTCGTTTGAAGATGGGCATGTGAAACTGCGAAAAAAATTTTGAGAGCGTAGGACGGCTGCCGAAAGTCCGCGTAAAAACGCCCCCCGGGCCTAAAGTTTCACCGTGCAAAATTCCCGGTGATGTTATTATGAAACTAGAATATATTCCGCAGATTCTGAAAGTGATTGCGATAGTTAGACTCTTTTAGTTGCTTGGGAATCGTCGTTTGAAGATGGGCATGTGAAACTCGGAAAAAAATTTTGAGAGCGCAGGACGGCTGCCGAAAGTCCGCGTAAAAACGCCCCCCGGGCCTAAAGTTTCACCGTGCAAAATTCCCGGTGGTGTTATTATGAAACTAGAATATATTCCGCAGATTCTGAAAGTGATTGCGATAGTTAGACTCTTTTAGTTGCTTGGGAATCGTCGTTTGAAGATGGGCATGTGAAACTGCGAAAAAAATTTTGAGAGCGCAGGACGGCTGCCGAAAGTCCGCGTAAAAACGCCCCCCGGGCCTAAAGTTTCACCGTGCAAAATTCCCGGTGGTGTTATTATGAAACTAGAATATATTCCGCAGATTCTGAAAGTGATTGCGATAGTTAGACTCTTTTAGTTGCTTGGGAATCGTCGTTTGAAGATGGGCATGTGAAACTGCGAAAAAAATTTTGAGAGCGCAGGACGGCTGCCGAAAGTCCGCGTAAAAACGCCCCCCGGGCCTAAAGTTTCACCGTGCAAAATTCCCGGTGGTGTTATTATGAAACTAGAATATATTCCGCAGATTCTGAAAGTGATTGCGATAGTTAGACTCTTTTAGTTGCTTGGGAATCGTCGTTTGAAGATGGGCATGTGAAACTGCGAAAAAAATTTTGAGAGCGTAGGACGGCTGCCGAAAGTCCGCGTAAAAACGCCCCCCGGGCCTAAAGTTTCACCGTGCAAAATTCCCGGTGATGTTATTATGAAACTAGAATATATTCCGCAGATTCTGAAAGTGATTGCGATAGTTAGACTCTTTTAGTTGCTTGGGAATCGTCGTTTGAAGATGGGCATGTGAAACTCGGAAAAAAATTTTGAGAGCGCAGGACGGCTGCCGAAAGTCCGCGTAAAAACGCCCCCCGGGCCTAAAGTTTCACCGTGCAAAATTCCCGGTGGTGTTATTATGAAACTAGAATATATTCCGCAGATTCTGAAAGTGATTGCGATAGTTAGACTCTTTTAGTTGCTTGGGAATCGTCGTTTGAAGATGGGCATGTGAAACTGCGAAAAAAATTTTGAGAGCGTAGGACGGCTGCCGAAAGTCCGCGTAAAAACGCCCCCCGGGCCTAAAGTTTCACCGTGCAAAATTCCCGGTGATGTTATTATGAAACTAGAATATATTCCGCAGATTCTGAAAGTGATTGCGATAGTTAGACTCTTTTAGTTGCTTGGGAATCGTCGTTTGAAGATGGGCATGTGAAACTCGGAAAAAAATTTTGAGAGCGCAGGACGGCTGCCGAAAGTCCGCGTAAAAACGCCCCCCGGGCCTAAAGTTTCACCGTGCAAAATTCCCGGTGGTGTTATTATGAAACTAGAATATATTCCGCAGATTCTGAAAGTGATTGCGATAGTTAGACTCTTTTAGTTGCTTGGGAATCGTCGTTTGAAGATGGGCATGTGAAACTGCGAAAAAAATTTTGAGAGCGTAGGACGGCTGCCGAAAGTCCGCGTAAAAACGCCCCCCGGGCCTAAAGTTTCACCGTGCAAAATTCCCGGTGGTGTTATTATGAAACTAGAATATATTCCGCAGATTCTGAAAGTGATTGCGATAGTTAGACTCTTTTAGTTGCTTGGGAATCGTCGTTTGAAGATGGGCATGTGAAACTGCGAAAAAAATTTTGAGAGCGCAGGACGGCTGCCGAAAGTCCGCGTAAAAACGCCCCCCGGGCCTAAAGTTTCACCGTGCAAAATTCCCGGTGGTGTTATTATGAAACTAGAATATATTCCGCAGATTCTGAAAGTGATTGCGATAGTTAGACTCTTTTAGTTGCTTGGGAATCGTCGTTTGAAGATGGGCATGTGAAACTGCGAAAAAAATTTTGAGAGCGTAGGACGGCTGCCGAAAGTCCGCGTAAAAACGCCCCCCGGGCCTAAAGTTTCACCGTGCAAAATTCCCGGTGATGTTATTATGAAACTAGAATATATTCCGCAGATTCTGAAAGTGATTGCGATAGTTAGACTCTTTTAGTTGCTTGGGAATCGTCGTTTGAAGATGGGCATGTGAAACTCGGAAAAAAATTTTGAGAGCGCAGGACGGCTGCCGAAAGTCCGCGTAAAAACACCCCCCGGGCCTAAAGTTTCACCGTGCAAAATTCCCGGTGGTGTTATTATGAAACTAGAATATATTCCGCAGATTCTGAAAGTGATTGCGATAGTTAGACTCTTTTAGTTGCTTGGGAATCGTCGTTTGAAGATGGGCATGTGAAACTGCGAAAAAAATTTTGAGAGCGTAGGACGGCTGCCGAAAGTCCGCGTAAAAACGCCCCCCGGGCCTAAAGTTTCACCGTGCAAAATTCCCGGTGGTGTTATTATGAAACTAGAATATATTCCGCAGATTCTGAAAGTGATTGCGATAGTTAGACTCTTTTAGTTGCTTGGGAATCGTCGTTTGAAGATGGGCATGTGAAACTGCGAAAAAAATTTTGAGAGCGTAGGACGGCTGCCGAAAGTCCGCGTAAAAACGCCCCCCGGGCCTAAAGTTTCACCGTGCAAAATTCCCGGTGATGTTATTATGAAACTAGAATATATTCCGCAGATTCTGAAAGTGATTGCGATAGTTAGACTCTTTTAGTTGCTTGGGAATCGTCGTTTGAAGATGGGCATGTGAAACTCGGAAAAAAATTTTGAGAGCGCAGGACGGCTGCCGAAAGTCCGCGTAAAAACGCCCCCCGGGCCTAAAGTTTCACCGTGCAAAATTCCCGGTGGTGTTATTATGAAACTAGAATATATTCCGCAGATTCTGAAAGTGATTGCGATAGTTAGACTCTTTTAGTTGCTTGGGAATCGTCGTTTGAAGATGGGCATGTGAAACTGCGAAAAAAATTTTGAGAGCGTAGGACGGCTGCCGAAAGTCCGCGTAAAAACGCCCCCCGGGCCTAAAGTTTCACCGTGCAAAATTCCCGGTGATGTTATTATGAAACTAGAATATATTCCGCAGATTCTGAAAGTGATTGCGATAGTTAGACTCTTTTATTTGCTTGGGAATCGTCGTTTGAAGATGGGCATGTGAAACTCGGAAAAAAATTTTGAGAGCGCAGGACGGCTGCCGAAAGTCCGCGTAAAAACGCCCCCCGGGCCTAAAGTTTCACCGTGCAAAATTCCCGGTGGTGTTATTATGAAACTAGAATATATTCCGCAGATTCTGAAAGTGATTGCGATAGTTAGACTCTTTTAGTTGCTTGGGAATCGTCGTTTGAAGATGGGCATGTGAAACTGCGAAAAAAATTTTGAGAGCGTAGGACGGCTGCCGAAAGTCCGCGTAAAAACGCCCCCCGGGCCTAAAGTTTCACCGTGCAAAATTCCCGGTGATGTTATTATGAAACTAGAATATATTCCGCAGATTCTGAAAGTGATTGCGATAGTTAGACTCTTTTAGTTGCTTGGGAATCGTCGTTTGAAGATGGGCATGTGAAACTCGGAAAAAAATTTTGAGAGCGCAGGACGGCTGCCGAAAGTCCGCGTAAAAACGCCCCCCGGGCCTAAAGTTTCACCGTGCAAAATTCCCGGTGGTGTTATTATGAAACTAGAATATATTCCGCAGATTCTGAAAGTGATTGCGATAGTTAGACTCTTTTAGTTGCTTGGGAATCGTCGTTTGAAGATGGGCATGTGAAACTGCGAAAAAAATTTTGAGAGCGTAGGACGGCTGCCGAAAGTCCGCGTAAAAACGCCCCCCGGGCCTAAAGTTTCACCGTGCAAAATTCCCGGTGGTGTTATTATGAAACTAGAATATATTCCGCAGATTCTGAAAGTGATTGCGATAGTTAGACTCTTTTAGTTGCTTGGGAATCGTCGTTTGAAGATGGGCATGTGAAACTGCGAAAAAAATTTTGAGAGCGTAGGACGGCTGCCGAAAGTCCGCGTAAAAACGCCCCCCGGGCCTAAAGTTTCACCGTGCAAAATTCCCGGTGATGTTATTATGAAACTAGAATATATTCCGCAGACTCTGAAAGTGATTGCGATAGTTAGACTCTTTTAGTTGCTTGGGAATCGTCGTTTGAAGATGGGCATGTGAAACTCGGAAAAAAATTTTGAGAGCGCAGGACGGCTGCCGAAAGTCCGCGTAAAAACGCCCCCCGGGCCTAAAGTTTCACCGTGCAAAATTCCCGGTGGTGTTATTATGAAACTAGAATATATTCCGCAGATTCTGAAAGTGATTGCGATAGTTAGACTCTTTTAGTTGCTTGGGAATCGTCGTTTGAAGATGGGCATGTGAAACTGCGAAAAAAATTTTGAGAGCGTAGGACGGCTGCCGAAAGTCCGCGTAAAAACGCCCCCCGGGCCTAAAGTTTCACCGTGCAAAATTCCCGGTGATGTTATTATGAAACTAGAATATATTCCGCAGATTCTGAAAGTGATTGCGATAGTTAGACTCTTTTAGTTGCTTGGGAATCGTCGTTTGAAGATGGGCATGTGAAACTCGGAAAAAAATTTTGAGAGCGCAGGACGGCTGCCGAAAGTCCGCGTAAAAACGCCCCCCGGGCCTAAAGTTTCACCGTGCAAAATTCCCGGTGGTGTTATTATGAAACTAGAATATATTCCGCAGATTCTGAAAGTGATTGCGATAGTTAGACTCTTTTAGTTGCTTGGGAATCGTCGTTTGAAGATGGGCATGTGAAACTGCGAAAAAAATTTTGAGAGCGTAGGACGGCTGCCGAAAGTCCGCGTAAAAACGCCCCCCGGGCCTAAAGTTTCACCGTGCAAAATTCCCGGTGGTGTTATTATGAAACTAGAATATATTCCGCAGATTCTGAAAGTGATTGCGATAGTTAGACTCTTTTAGTTGCTTGGGAATCGTCGTTTGAAGATGGGCATGTGAAACTGCGAAAAAAATTTTGAGAGCGTAGGACGGCTGCCGAAAGTCCGCGTAAAAACGCCCCCCGGGCCTAAAGTTTCACCGTGCAAAATTCCCGGTGATGTTATTATGAAACTAGAATATATTCCGCAGATTCTGAAAGTGATTGCGATAGTTAGACTCTTTTAGTTGCTTGGGAATCGTCGTTTGAAGATGGGCATGTGAAACTCGGAAAAAAATTTTGAGAGCGCAGGACGGCTGCCGAAAGTCCGCGTAAAAACGCCCCCCGGGCCTAAAGTTTCACCGTGCAAAATTCCCGGTGGTGTTATTATGAAACTAGAATATATTCCGCAGATTCTGAAAGTGATTGCGATAGTTAGACTCTTTTAGTTGCTTGGGAATCGTCGTTTGAAGATGGGCATGTGAAACTGCGAAAAAAATTTTGAGAGCGTAGGACGGCTGCCGAAAGTCCGCGTAAAAACGCCCCCCGGGCCTAAAGTTTCACCGTGCAAAATTCCCGGTGATGTTATTATGAAACTAGAATATATTCCGCAGATTCTGAAAGTGATTGCGATAGTTAGACTCTTTTAGTTGCTTGGGAATCGTCGTTTGAAGATGGGCATGTGAAACTCGGAAAAAAATTTTGAGAGCGCAGGACGGCTGCCGAAAGTCCGCGTAAAAACGCCCCCCGGGCCTAAAGTTTCACCGTGCAAAATTCCCGGTGGTGTTATTATGAAACTAGAATATATTCCGCAGATTCTGAAAGTGATTGCGATAGTTAGACTCTTTTAGTTGCTTGGGAATCGTCGTTTGAAGATGGGCATGTGAAACTGCGAAAAAAATTTTGAGAACGTAGGACGGCTGCCGAAAGTCCGCGTAAAAACGCCCCCCGGGCCTAAAGTTTCACCGTGCAAAATTCCCGGTGATGTTATTATGAAACTAGAATATATTCCGCAGATTCTGAAAGTGATTGCGATAGTTAGACTCTTTTAGTTGCTTGGGAATCGTCGTTTGAAGATGGGCATGTGAAACTCGGAAAAAAATTTTGAGAGCGCAGGACGGCTGCCGAAAGTCCGCGTAAAAACGCCCCCCGGGCCTAAAGTTTCACCGTGCAAAATTCCCGGTGGTGTTATTATGAAACTAGAATATATTCCGCAGATTCTGAAAGTGATTGCGATAGTTAGACTCTTTTAGTTGCTTGGGAATCGTCGTTTGAAGATGGGCATGTGAAACTGCGAAAAAAATTTTGAGAGCGTAGGACGGCTGCCGAAAGTCCGCGTAAAAACGCCCCCCGGGCCTAAAGTTTCACCGTGCAAAATTCCCGGTGGTGTTATTATGAAACTAGAATATATTCCGCAGATTCTGAAAGTGATTGCGATAGTTAGACTCTTTTAGTTGCTTGGGAATCGTCGTTTGAAGATGGGCATGTGAAACTGCGAAAAAAATTTTGAGAGCGTAGGACGGCTGCCGAAAGTCCGCGTAAAAACGCCCCCCGGGCCTAAAGTTTCACCGTGCAAAATTCCCGGTGATGTTATTATGAAACTAGAATATATTCCGCAGATTCTGAAAGTGATTGCGATAGTTAGACTCTTTTAGTTGCTTGGGAATCGTCGTTTGAAGATGGGCATGTGAAACTCGGAAAAAAATTTTGAGAGCGCAGGACGGCTGCCGAAAGTCCGCGTAAAAACGCCCCCCGGGCCTAAAGTTTCACCGTGCAAAATTCCCGGTGGTGTTATTATGAAACTAGAATATATTCCGCAGATTCTGAAAGTGATTGCGATAGTTAGACTCTTTTAGTTGCTTGGGAATCGTCGTTTGAAGATGGGCATGTGAAACTGCGAAAAAAATTTTGAGAGCGTAGGACGGCTGCCGAAAGTCCGCGTAAAAACGCCCCCCGGGCCTAAAGTTTCACCGTGCAAAATTCCCGGTGATGTTATTATGAAACTAGAATATATTCCGCAGATTCTGAAAGTGATTGCGATAGTTAGACTCTTTTAGTTGCTTGGGAATCGTCGTTTGAAGATGGGCATGTGAAACTCGGAAAAAAATTTTGAGAGCGCAGGACGGCTGCCGAAAGTCCGCGTAAAAACGCCCCCCGGGCCTAAAGTTTCACCGTGCAAAATTCCCGGTGGTGTTATTATGAAACTAGAATATATTCCGCAGATTCTGAAAGTGATTGCGATAGTTAGACTCTTTTAGTTGCTTGGGAATCGTCGTTTGAAGATGGGCATGTGAAACTGCGAAAAAAATTTTGAGAGCGTAGGACGGCTGCCGAAAGTCCGCGTAAAAACGCCCCCCGGGCCTAAAGTTTCACCGTGCAAAATTCCCGGTGATGTTATTATGAAACTAGAATATATTCCGCAGATTCTGAAAGTGATTGCGATAGTTAGACTCTTTTAGTTGCTTGGGAATCGTCGTTTGAAGATGGGCATGTGAAACTCGGAAAAAAATTTTGAGAGCGCAGGACGGCTGCCGAAAGTCCGCGTAAAAACGCCCCCCGGGCCTAAAGTTTCACCGTGCAAAATTCCCGGTGGTGTTATTATGAAACTAGAATATATTCCGCAGATTCTGAAAGTGATTGCGATAGTTAGACTCTTTTAGTTGCTTGGGAATCGTCGTTTGAAGATGGGCATGTGAAACTGCGAAAAAAATTTTGAGAGCGTAGGACGGCTGCCGAAAGTCCGCGTAAAAACGCCCCCCGGGCCTAAAGTTTCACCGTGCAAAATTCCCGGTGGTGTTATTATGAAACTAGAATATATTCCGCAGATTCTGAAAGTGATTGCGATAGTTAGACTCTTTTAGTTGCTTGGGAATCGTCGTTTGAAGATGGGCATGTGAAACTGCGAAAAAAATTTTGAGAGCGTAGGACGGCTGCCGAAAGTCCGCGTAAAAACGCCCCCCGGGCCTAAAGTTTCACCGTGCAAAATTCCCGGTGATGTTATTATGAAACTAGAATATATTCCGCAGATTCTGAAAGTGATTGCGATAGTTAGACTCTTTTAGTTGCTTGGGAATCGTCGTTTGAAGATGGGCATGTGAAACTCGGAAAAAAATTTTGAGAGCGCAGGACGGCTGCCGAAAGTCCGCGTAAAAACGCCCCCCGGGCCTAAAGTTTCACCGTGCAAAATTCCCGGTGGTGTTATTATGAAACTAGAATATATTCCGCAGATTCTGAAAGTGATTGCGATAGTTAGACTCTTTTAGTTGCTTGGGAATCGTCGTTTGAAGATGGGCATGTGAAACTGCGAAAAAAATTTTGAGAGCGTAGGACGGCTGCCGAAAGTCCGCGTAAAAACGCCCCCCGGGCCTAAAGTTTCACCGTGCAAAATTCCCGGTGATGTTATTATGAAACTAGAATATATTCCGCAGATTCTGAAAGTGATTGCGATAGTTAGACTCTTTTAGTTGCTTGGGAATCGTCGTTTGAAGATGGGCATGTGAAACTCGGAAAAAAATTTTGAGAGCGCAGGACGGCTGCCGAAAGTCCGCGTAAAAACGCCCCCCGGGCCTAAAGTTTCACCGTGCAAAATTCCCGGTGGTGTTATTATGAAACTAGAATATATTCCGCAGATTCTGAAAGTGATTGCGATAGTTAGACTCTTTTAGTTGCTTGGGAATCGTCGTTTGAAGATGGGCATGTGAAACTGCGAAAAAAATTTTGAGAGCGTAGGACGGCTGCCGAAAGTCCGCGTAAAAACGCCCCCCGGGCCTAAAGTTTCACCGTGCAAAATTCCCGGTGATGTTATTATGAAACTAGAATATATTCCGCAGATTCTGAAAGTGATTGCGATAGTTAGACTCTTTTAGTTGCTTGGGAATCGTCGTTTGAAGATGGGCATGTGAAACTCGGAAAAAAATTTTGAGAGCGCAGGACGGCTGCCGAAAGTCCGCGTAAAAACGCCCCCCGGGCCTAAAGTTTCACCGTGCAAAATTCCCGGTGGTGTTATTATGAAACTAGAATATATTCCGCAGATTCTGAAAGTGATTGCGATAGTTAGACTCTTTTAGTTGCTTGGGAATCGTCGTTTGAAGATGGGCATGTGAAACTGCGAAAAAAATTTTGAGAGCGTAGGACGGCTGCCGAAAGTCCGCGTAAAAACGCCCCCCGGGCCTAAAGTTTCACCGTGCAAAATTCCCGGTGGTGTTATTATGAAACTAGAATATATTCCGCAGATTCTGAAAGTGATTGCGATAGTTAGACTCTTTTAGTTGCTTGGGAATCGTCGTTTGAAGATGGGCATGTGAAACTGCGAAAAAAATTTTGAGAGCGTAGGACGGCTGCCGAAAGTCCGCGTAAAAACGCCCCCCGGGCCTAAAGTTTCACCGTGCAAAATTCCCGGTGATGTTATTATGAAACTAGAATATATTCCGCAGATTCTGAAAGTGATTGCGATAGTTAGACTCTTTTAGTTGCTTGGGAATCGTCGTTTGAAGATGGGCATGTGAAACTCGGAAAAAAATTTTGAGAGCGCAGGACGGCTGCCGAAAGTCCGCGTAAAAACGCCCCCCGGGCCTAAAGTTTCACCGTGCAAAATTCCCGGTGGTGTTATTATGAAACTAGAATATATTCCGCAGATTCTGAAAGTGATTGCGATAGTTAGACTCTTTTAGTTGCTTGGGAATCGTCGTTTGAAGATGGGCATGTGAAACTGCGAAAAAAATTTTGAGAGCGTAGGACGGCTGCCGAAAGTCCGCGTAAAAACGCCCCCCGGGCCTAAAGTTTCACCGTGCAAAATTCCCGGTGATGTTATTATGAAACTAGAATATATTCCGCAGATTCTGAAAGTGATTGCGATAGTTAGACTCTTTTAGTTGCTTGGGAATCGTCGTTTGAAGATGGGCATGTGAAACTCGGAAAAAAATTTTGAGAGCGCAGGACGGCTGCCGAAAGTCCGCGTAAAAACGCCCCCCGGGCCTAAAGTTTCACCGTGCAAAATTCCCGGTGGTGTTATTATGAAACTAGAATATATTCCGCAGATTCTGAAAGTGATTGCGATAGTTAGACTCTTTTAGTTGCTTGGGAATCGTCGTTTGAAGATGGGCATGTGAAACTGCGAAAAAAATTTTGAGAGCGTAGGACGGCTGCCGAAAGTCCGCGTAAAAACGCCCCCCGGGCCTAAAGTTTCACCGTGCAAAATTCCCGGTGATGTTATTATGAAACTAGAATATATTCCGCAGATTCTGAAAGTGATTGCGATAGTTAGACTCTTTTAGTTGCTTGGGAATCGTCGTTTGAAGATGGGCATGTGAAACTCGGAAAAAAATTTTGAGAGCGCAGGACGGCTGCCGAAAGTCCGCGTAAAAACACCCCCCGGGCCTTAAGTTTCACCGTGCAAAATTCCCGGTGGTGTTATTATGAAACTAGAATATATTCCGCAGATTCTGAAAGTGATTGCGATAGTTAGACTCTTTTAGTTGCTTGGGAATCGTCGTTTGAAGATGGGCATGTGAAACTGCGAAAAAAATTTTGAGAGCGTAGGACGGCTGCCGAAAGTCCGCGTAAAAACGCCCCCCGGGCCTAAAGTTTCACCGTGCAAAATTCCCGGTGGTGTTATTATGAAACTAGAATATATTCCGCAGATTCTGAAAGTGATTGCGATAGTTAGACTCTTTTAGTTGCTTGGGAATCGTCGTTTGAAGATGGGCATGTGAAACTGCGAAAAAAATTTTGAGAGCGTAGGACGGCTGCCGAAAGTCCGCGTAAAAACGCCCCCCGGGCCTAAAGTTTCACCGTGCAAAATTCCCGGTGATGTTATTATGAAACTAGAATATATTCCGCAGATTCTGAAAGTGATTGCGATAGTTAGACTCTTTTAGTTGCTTGGGAATCGTCGTTTGAAGATGGGCATGTGAAACTCGGAAAAAAATTTTGAGAGCGCAGGACGGCTGCCGAAAGTCCGCGTAAAAACGCCCCCCGGGCCTAAAGTTTCACCGTGCAAAATTCCCGGTGGTGTTATTATGAAACTAGAATATATTCCGCAGATTCTGAAAGTGATTGCGATAGTTAGACTCTTTTAGTTGCTTGGGAATCGTCGTTTGAAGATGGGCATGTGAAACTGCGAAAAAAATTTTGAGAGCGTAGGACGGCTGCCGAAAGTCCGCGTAAAAACGCCCCCCGGGCCTAAAGTTTCACCGTGCAAAATTCCCGGTGATGTTATTATGAAACTAGAATATATTCCGCAGATTCTGAAAGTGATTGCGATAGTTAGACTCTTTTAGTTGCTTGGGAATCGTCGTTTGAAGATGGGCATGTGAAACTCGGAAAAAAATTTTGAGAGCGCAGGACGGCTGCCGAAAGTCCGCGTAAAAACGCCCCCCGGGCCTAAAGTTTCACCGTGCAAAATTCCCGGTGGTGTTATTATGAAACTAGAATATATTCCGCAGATTCTGAAAGTGATTGCGATAGTTAGACTCTTTTAGTTGCTTGGGAATCGTCGTTTGAAGATGGGCATGTGAAACTGCGAAAAAAATTTTGAGAGCGTAGGACGGCTGCCGAAAGTCCGCGTAAAAACGCCCCCCGGGCCTAAAGTTTCACCGTGCAAAATTCCCGGTGATGTTATTATGAAACTAGAATATATTCCGCAGATTCTGAAAGTGATTGCGATAGTTAGACTCTTTTAGTTGCTTTGGAATCGTCGTTTGAAGATGGGCATGTGAAACTCGGAAAAAAATTTTGAGAGCGCAGGACGGCTGCCGAAAGTCCGCGTAAAAACGCCCCCCGGGCCTAAAGTTTCACCGTGCAAAATTCCCGGTGGTGTTATTATGAAACTAGAATATATTCCGCAGATTCTGAAAGTGATTGCGATAGTTAGACTCTTTTAGTTGCTTGGGAATCGTCGTTTGAAGATGGGCATGTGAAACTGCGAAAAAAATTTTGAGAGCGTAGGACGGCTGCCGAAAGTCCGCGTAAAAACGCCCCCCGGGCCTAAAGTTTCACCGTGCAAAATTCCCGGTGGTGTTATTATGAAACTAGAATATATTCCGCAGATTCTGAAAGTGATTGCGATAGTTAGACTCTTTTAGTTGCTTGGGAATCGTCGTTTGAAGATGGGCATGTGAAACTGCGAAAAAAATTTTGAGAGCGTAGGACGGCTGCCGAAAGTCCGCGTAAAAACGCCCCCCGGGCCTAAAGTTTCACCGTGCAAAATTCCCGGTGATGTTATTATGAAACTAGAATATATTCCGCAGATTCTGAAAGTGATTGCGATAGTTAGACTCTTTTAGTTGCTTGGGAATCGTCGTTTGAAGATGGGCATGTGAAACTCGGAAAAAAATTTTGAGAGCGCAGGACGGCTGCCGAAAGTCCGCGTAAAAACGCCCCCCGGGCCTAAAGTTTCACCGTGCAAAATTCCCGGTGGTGTTATTATGAAACTAGAATATATTCCGCAGATTCTGAAAGTGATTGCGATAGTTAGACTCTTTTAGTTGCTTGGGAATCGTCGTTTGAAGATGGGCATGTGAAACTGCGAAAAAAATTTTGAGAGCGTAGGACGGCTGCCGAAAGTCCGCGTAAAAACGCCCCCCGGGCCTAAAGTTTCACCGTGCAAAATTCCCGGTGATGTTATTATGAAACTAGAATATATTCCGCAGATTCTGAAAGTGATTGCGATAGTTAGACTCTTTTAGTTGCTTGGGAATCGTCGTTTGAAGATGGGCATGTGAAACTCGGAAAAAAATTTTGAGAGCGCAGGACGGCTGCCGAAAGTCCGCGTAAAAACGCCCCCCGGGCCTAAAGTTTCACCGTGCAAAATTCCCGGTGGTGTTATTATGAAACTAGAATATATTCCGCAGATTCTGAAAGTGATTGCGATAGTTAGACTCTTTTAGTTGCTTGGGAATCGTCGTTTGAAGATGGGCATGTGAAACTGCGAAAAAAATTTTGAGAGCGTAGGACGGCTGCCGAAAGTCCGCGTAAAAACGCCCCCCGGGCCTAAAGTTTCACCGTGCAAAATTCCCGGTGATGTTATTATGAAACTAGAATATATTCCGCAGATTCTGAAAGTGATTGCGATAGTTAGACTCTTTTAGTTGCTTGGGAATCGTCGTTTGAAGATGGGCATGTGAAACTCGGAAAAAAATTTTGAGAGCGCAGGACGGCTGCCGAAAGTCCGCGTAAAAACACCCCCCGGGCCTAAAGTTTCACCGTGCAAAATTCCCGGTGGTGTTATTATGAAACTAGAATATATTCCGCAGATTCTGAAAGTGATTGCGATAGTTAGACTCTTTTAGTTGCTTGGGAATCGTCGTTTGAAGATGGGCATGTGAAACTGCGAAAAAAATTTTGAGAGCGTAGGACGGCTGCCGAAAGTCCGCGTAAAAACGCCCCCCGGGCCTAAAGTTTCACCGTGCAAAATTCCCGGTGGTGTTATTATGAAACTAGAATATATTCCGCAGATTCTGAAAGTGATTGCGATAGTTAGACTCTTTTAGTTGCTTGGGAATCGTCGTTTGAAGATGGGCATGTGAAACTGCGAAAAAAATTTTGAGAGCGTAGGACGGCTGCCGAAAGTCCGCGTAAAAACGCCCCCCGGGCCTAAAGTTTCACCGTGCAAAATTCCCGGTGATGTTATTATGAAACTAGAATATATTCCGCAGATTCTGAAAGTGATTGCGATAGTTAGACTCTTTTAGTTGCTTGGGAATCGTCGTTTGAAGATGGGCATGTGAAACTCGGAAAAAAATTTTGAGAGCGCAGGACGGCTGCCGAAAGTCCGCGTAAAAACGCCCCCCGGGCCTAAAGTTTCACCGTGCAAAATTCCCGGTGGTGTTATTATGAAACTAGAATATATTCCGCAGATTCTGAAAGTGATTGCGATAGTTAGACTCTTTTAGTTGCTTGGGAATCGTCGTTTGAAGATGGGCATGTGAAACTGCGAAAAAAATTTTGAGAGCGTAGGACGGCTGCCGAAAGTCCGCGTAAAAACGCCCCCCGGGCCTAAAGTTTCACCGTGCAAAATTCCCGGTGATGTTATTATGAAACTAGAATATATTCCGCAGATTCTGAAAGTGATTGCGATAGTTAGACTCTTTTAGTTGCTTGGGAATCGTCGTTTGAAGATGGGCATGTGAAACTCGGAAAAAAATTTTGAGAGCGCAGGACGGCTGCCGAAAGTCCGCGTAAAAACGCCCCCCGGGCCTAAAGTTTCACCGTGCAAAATTCCCGGTGGTGTTATTATGAAACTAGAATATATTCCGCAGATTCTGAAAGTGATTGCGATAGTTAGACTCTTTTAGTTGCTTGGGAATCGTCGTTTGAAGATGGGCATGTGAAACTGCGAAAAAAATTTTGAGAGCGTAGGACGGCTGCCGAAAGTCCGCGTAAAAACGCCCCCCGGGCCTAAAGTTTCACCGTGCAAAATTCCCGGTGATGTTATTATGAAACTAGAATATATTCCGCAGATTCTGAAAGTGATTGCGATAGTTAGACTCTTTTAGTTGCTTGGGAATCGTCGTTTGAAGATGGGCATGTGAAACTCGGAAAAAAATTTTGAGAGCGCAGGACGGCTGCCGAAAGTCCGCGTAAAAACGCCCCCCGGGCCTAAAGTTTCACCGTGCAAAATTCCCGGTGGTGTTATTATGAAACTAGAATATATTCCGCAGATTCTGAAAGTGATTGCGATAGTTAGACTCTTTTAGTTGCTTGGGAATCGTCGTTTGAAGATGGGCATGTGAAACTGCGAAAAAAATTTTGAGAGCGCAGGACGGCTGCCGAAAGTCCGCGTAAAAACGCCCCCCGGGCCTAAAGTTTCACCGTGCAAAATTCCCGGTGGTGTTATTATGAAACTAGAATATATTCCGCAGATTCTGAAAGTGATTGCGATAGTTAGACTCTTTTAGTTGCTTGGGAATCGTCGTTTGAAGATGGGCATGTGAAACTGCGAAAAAAATTTTGAGAGCGTAGGACGGCTGCCGAAAGTCCGCGTAAAAACGCCCCCCGGGCCTAAAGTTTCACCGTGCAAAATTCCCGGTGATGTTATTATGAAACTAGAATATATTCCGCAGATTCTGAAAGTGATTGCGATAGTTAGACTCTTTTAGTTGCTTGGGAATCGTCGTTTGAAGATGGGCATGTGAAACTCGGAAAAAAATTTTGAGAGCGCAGGACGGCTGCCGAAAGTCCGCGTAAAAACGCCCCCCGGGCCTAAAGTTTCACCGTGCAAAATTCCCGGTGGTGTTATTATGAAACTAGAATATATTCCGCAGATTCTGAAAGTGATTGCGATAGTTAGACTCTTTTAGTTGCTTGGGAATCGTCGTTTGAAGATGGGCATGTGAAACTGCGAAAAAAATTTTGAGAGCGTAGGACGGCTGCCGAAAGTCCGCGTAAAAACGCCCCCCGGGCCTAAAGTTTCACCGTGCAAAATTCCCGGTGATGTTATTATGAAACTAGAATATATTCCGCAGATTCTGAAAGTGATTGCGATAGTTAGACTCTTTTAGTTGCTTGGGAATCGTCGTTTGAAGATGGGCATGTGAAACTCGGAAAAAAATTTTGAGAGCGCAGGACGGCTGCCGAAAGTCCGCGTAAAAACGCCCCCCGGGCCTAAAGTTTCACCGTGCAAAATTCCCGGTGGTGTTATTATGAAACTAGAATATATTCCGCAGATTCTGAAAGTGATTGCGATAGTTAGACTCTTTTAGTTGCTTGGGAATCGTCGTTTGAAGATGGGCATGTGAAACTGCGAAAAAAATTTTGAGAGCGTAGGACGGCTGCCGAAAGTCCGCGTAAAAACGCCCCCCGGGCCTAAAGTTTCACCGTGCAAAATTCCCGGTGGTGTTATTATGAAACTAGAATATATTCCGCAGATTCTGAAAGTGATTGCGATAGTTAGACTCTTTTAGTTGCTTGGGAATCGTCGTTTGAAGATGGGCATGTGAAACTGCGAAAAAAATTTTGAGAGCGTAGGACGGCTGCCGAAAGTCCGCGTAAAAACGCCCCCCGGGCCTAAAGTTTCACCGTGCAAAATTCCCGGTGATGTTATTATGAAACTAGAATATATTCCGCAGATTCTGAAAGTGATTGCGATAGTTAGACTCTTTTAGTTGCTTGGGAATCGTCGTTTGAAGATGGGCATGTGAAACTCGGAAAAAAATTTTGAGAGCGCAGGACGGCTGCCGAAAGTCCGCGTAAAAACGCCCCCCGGGCCTAAAGTTTCACCGTGCAAAATTCCCGGTGGTGTTATTATGAAACTAGAATATATTCCGCAGATTCTGAAAGTGATTGCGATAGTTAGACTCTTTTAGTTGCTTGGGAATCGTCGTTTGAAGATGGGCATGTGAAACTGCGAAAAAAATTTTGAGAGCGTAGGACGGCTGCCGAAAGTCCGCGTAAAAACGCCCCCCGGGCCTAAAGTTTCACCGTGCAAAATTCCCGGTGATGTTATTATGAAACTAGAATATATTCCGCAGATTCTGAAAGTGATTGCGATAGTTAGACTCTTTTAGTTGCTTGGGAATCGTCGTTTGAAGATGGGCATGTGAAACTCGGAAAAAAATTTTGAGAGCGCAGGACGGCTGCCGAAAGTCCGCGTAAAAACGCCCCCCGGGCCTAAAGTTTCACCGTGCAAAATTCCCGGTGGTGTTATTATGAAACTAGAATATATTCCGCAGATTCTGAAAGTGATTGCGATAGTTAGACTCTTTTAGTTGCTTGGGAATCGTCGTTTGAAGATGGGCATGTGAAACTGCGAAAAAAATTTTGAGAGCGTAGGACGGCTGCCGAAAGTCCGCGTAAAAACGCCCCCCGGGCCTAAAGTTTCACCGTGCAAAATTCCCGGTGATGTTATTATGAAACTAGAATATATTCCGCAGATTCTGAAAGTGATTGCGATAGTTAGACTCTTTTAGTTGCTTGGGAATCGTCGTTTGAAGATGGGCATGTGAAACTCGGAAAAAAATTTTGAGAGCGCAGGACGGCTGCCGAAAGTCCGCGTAAAAACGCCCCCCGGGCCTAAAGTTTCACCGTGCAAAATTCCCGGTGGTGTTATTATGAAACTAGAATATATTCCGCAGATTCTGAAAGTGATTGCGATAGTTAGACTCTTTTAGTTGCTTGGGAATCGTCGTTTGAAGATGGGCATGTGAAACTGCGAAAAAAATTTTGAGAGCGTAGGACGGCTGCCGAAAGTCCGCGTAAAAACGCCCCCCGGGCCTAAAGTTTCACCGTGCAAAATTCCCGGTGGTGTTATTATGAAACTAGAATATATTCCGCAGATTCTGAAAGTGATTGCGATAGTTAGACTCTTTTAGTTGCTTGGGAATCGTCGTTTGAAGATGGGCATGTGAAACTGCGAAAAAAATTTTGAGAGCGTAGGACGGCTGCCGAAAGTCCGCGTAAAAACGCCCCCCGGGCCTAAAGTTTCACCGTGCAAAATTCCCGGTGATGTTATTATGAAACTAGAATATATTCCGCAGATTCTGAAAGTGATTGCGATAGTTAGACTCTTTTAGTTGCTTGGGAATCGTCGTTTGAAGATGGGCATGTGAAACTCGGAAAAAAATTTTGAGAGCGCAGGACGGCTGCCGAAAGTCCGCGTAAAAACGCCCCCCGGGCCTAAAGTTTCACCGTGCAAAATTCCCGGTGGTGTTATTATGAAACTAGAATATATTCCGCAGATTCTGAAAGTGATTGCGATAGTTAGACTCTTTTAGTTGCTTGGGAATCGTCGTTTGAAGATGGGCATGTGAAACTGCGAAAAAAATTTTGAGAGCGTAGGACGGCTGCCGAAAGTCCGCGTAAAAACGCCCCCCGGGCCTAAAGTTTCACCGTGCAAAATTCCCGGTGATGTTATTATGAAACTAGAATATATTCCGCAGATTCTGAAAGTGATTGCGATAGTTAGACTCTTTTAGTTGCTTGGGAATCGTCGTTTGAAGATGGGCATGTGAAACTCGGAAAAAAATTTTGAGAGCGCAGGACGGCTGCCGAAAGTCCGCGTAAAAACGCCCCCCGGGCCTAAAGTTTCACCGTGCAAAATTCCCGGTGGTGTTATTATGAAACTAGAATATATTCCGCAGATTCTGAAAGTGATTGCGATAGTTAGACTCTTTTAGTTGCTTGGGAATCGTCGTTTGAAGATGGGCATGTGAAACTGCGAAAAAAATTTTGAGAGCGTAGGACGGCTGCCGAAAGTCCGCGTAAAAACGCCCCCCGGGCCTAAAGTTTCACCGTGCAAAATTCCCGGTGATGTTATTATGAAACTAGAATATATTCCGCAGATTCTGAAAGTGATTGCGATAGTTAGACTCTTTTAGTTGCTTGGGAATCGTCGTTTGAAGATGGGCATGTGAAACTCGGAAAAAAATTTTGAGAGCGCAGGACGGCTGCCGAAAGTCCGCGTAAAAACGCCCCCCGGGCCTAAAGTTTCACCGTGCAAAATTCCCGGTGGTGTTATTATGAAACTAGAATATATTCCGCAGATTCTGAAAGTGATTGCGATAGTTAGACTCTTTTAGTTGCTTGGGAATCGTCGTTTGAAGATGGGCATGTGAAACTGCGAAAAAAATTTTGAGAGCGTAGGACGGCTGCCGAAAGTCCGCGTAAAAACGCCCCCCGGGCCTAAAGTTTCACCGTGCAAAATTCCCGGTGGTGTTATTATGAAACTAGAATATATTCCGCAGATTCTGAAAGTGATTGCGATAGTTAGACTCTTTTAGTTGCTTGGGAATCGTCGTTTGAAGATGGGCATGTGAAACTGCGAAAAAAATTTTGAGAGCGTAGGACGGCTGCCGAAAGTCCGCGTAAAAACGCCCCCCGGGCCTAAAGTTTCACCGTGCAAAATTCCCGGTGATGTTATTATGAAACTAGAATATATTCCGCAGATTCTGAAAGTGATTGCGATAGTTAGACTCTTTTAGTTGCTTGGGAATCGTCGTTTGAAGATGGGCATGTGAAACTCGGAAAAAAATTTTGAGAGCGCAGGACGGCTGCCGAAAGTCCGCGTAAAAACGCCCCCCGGGCCTAAAGTTTCACCGTGCAAAATTCCCGGTGGTGTTATTATGAAACTAGAATATATTCCGCAGATTCTGAAAGTGATTGCGATAGTTAGACTCTTTTAGTTGCTTGGGAATCGTCGTTTGAAGATGGGCATGTGAAACTGCGAAAAAAATTTTGAGAGCGTAGGACGGCTGCCGAAAGTCCGCGTAAAAACGCCCCCCGGGCCTAAAGTTTCACCGTGCAAAATTCCCGGTGATGTTATTATGAAACTAGAATATATTCCGCAGATTCTGAAAGTGATTGCGATAGTTAGACTCTTTTAGTTGCTTGGGAATCGTCGTTTGAAGATGGGCATGTGAAACTCGGAAAAAAATTTTGAGAGCGCAGGACGGCTGCCGAAAGTCCGCGTAAAAACGCCCCCCGGGCCTAAAGTTTCACCGTGCAAAATTCCCGGTGGTGTTATTATGAAACTAGAATATATTCCGCAGATTCTGAAAGTGATTGCGATAGTTAGACTCTTTTAGTTGCTTGGGAATCGTCGTTTGAAGATGGGCATGTGAAACTGCGAAAAAAATTTTGAGAGCGTAGGACGGCTGCCGAAAGTCCGCGTAAAAACGCCCCCCGGGCCTAAAGTTTCACCGTGCAAAATTCCCGGTGATGTTATTATGAAACTAGAATATATTCCGCAGATTCTGAAAGTGATTGCGATAGTTAGACTCTTTTAGTTGCTTGGGAATCGTCGTTTGAAGATGGGCATGTGAAACTCGGAAAAAAATTTTGAGAGCGCAGGACGGCTGCCGAAAGTCCGCGTAAAAACGCCCCCCGGGCCTAAAGTTTCACCGTGCAAAATTCCCGGTGGTGTTATTATGAAACTAGAATATATTCCGCAGATTCTGAAAGTGATTGCGATAGTTAGACTCTTTTAGTTGCTTGGGAATCGTCGTTTGAAGATGGGCATGTGAAACTGCGAAAAAAATTTTGAGAGCGTAGGACGGCTGCCGAAAGTCCGCGTAAAAACGCCCCCCGGGCCTAAAGTTTCACCGTGCAAAATTCCCGGTGGTGTTATTATGAAACTAGAATATATTCCGCAGATTCTGAAAGTGATTGCGATAGTTAGACTCTTTTAGTTGCTTGGGAATCGTCGTTTGAAGATGGGCATGTGAAACTGCGAAAAAAATTTTGAGAGCGTAGGACGGCTGCCGAAAGTCCGCGTAAAAACGCCCCCCGGGCCTAAAGTTTCACCGTGCAAAATTCCCGGTGATGTTATTATGAAACTAGAATATATTCCGCAGATTCTGAAAGTGATTGCGATAGTTAGACTCTTTTAGTTGCTTGGGAATCGTCGTTTGAAGATGGGCATGTGAAACTCGGAAAAAAAATTTTGAGAGCGCAGGACGGCTGCCGAAAGTCCGCGTAAAAACGCCCCCCGGGCCTAAAGTTTCACCGTGCAAAATTCCCGGTGGTGTTATTATGAAACTAGAATATATTCCGCAGATTCTGAAAGTGATTGCGATAGTTAGACTCTTTTAGTTGCTTGGGAATCGTCGTTTGAAGATGGGCATGTGAAACTGCGAAAAAAAATTTTGAGAGCGTAGGACGGCTGCCGAAAGTCCGCGTAAAAACGCCCCCCGGGCCTAAAGTTTCACCGTGCAAAATTCCCGGTGATGTTATTATGAAACTAGAATATATTCCGCAGATTCTGAAAGTGATTGCGATAGTTAGACTCTTTTAGTTGCTTGGGAATCGTCGTTTGAAGATGGGCATGTGAAACTCGGAAAAAAATTTTGAGAGCGCAGGACGGCTGCCGAAAGTCCGCGTAAAAACGCCCCCCGGGCCTAAAGTTTCACCGTGCAAAATTCCCGGTGGTGTTATTATGAAACTAGAATATATTCCGCAGATTCTGAAAGTGATTGCGATAGTTAGACTCTTTTAGTTGCTTGGGAATCGTCGTTTGAAGATGGGCATGTGAAACTGCGAAAAAAATTTTGAGAGCGTAGGACGGCTGCCGAAAGTCCGCGTAAAAACGCCCCCCGGGCCTAAAGTTTCACCGTGCAAAATTCCCGGTGATGTTATTATGAAACTAGAATATATTCCGCAGATTCTGAAAGTGATTGCGATAGTTAGACTCTTTTAGTTGCTTGGGAATCGTCGTTTGAAGATGGGCATGTGAAACTCGGAAAAAAATTTTGAGAGCGCAGGACGGCTGCCGAAAGTCCGCGTAAAAACGCCCCCCGGGCCTAAAGTTTCACCGTGCAAAATTCCCGGTGGTGTTATTATGAAACTAGAATATATTCCGCAGATTCTGAAAGTGATTGCGATAGTTAGACTCTTTTAGTTGCTTGGGAATCGTCGTTTGAAGATGGGCATGTGAAACTGCGAAAAAAATTTTGAGAGCGTAGGACGGCTGCCGAAAGTCCGCGTAAAAACGCCCCCCGGGCCTAAAGTTTCACCGTGCAAAATTCCCGGTGGTGTTATTATGAAACTAGAATATATTCCGCAGATTCTGAAAGTGATTGCGATAGTTAGACTCTTTTAGTTGCTTGGGAATCGTCGTTTGAAGATGGGCATGTGAAACTGCGAAAAAAATTTTGAGAGCGTAGGACGGCTGCCGAAAGTCCGCGTAAAAACGCCCCCCGGGCCTAAAGTTTCACCGTGCAAAATTCCCGGTGATGTTATTATGAAACTAGAATATATTCCGCAGATTCTGAAAGTGATTGCGATAGTTAGACTCTTTTAGTTGCTTGGGAATCGTCGTTTGAAGATGGGCATGTGAAACTCGGAAAAAAATTTTGAGAGCGCAGGACGGCTGCCGAAAGTCCGCGTAAAAAC
>CAWVNO010002166.1:0-58966 GCA_963930645.1 Salticus scenicus | reverse complement strand
AAAAGTGATTGCGTTAGTTAGGAACTCTTTTAGTTGCTTGGGAATCGTCCGTTTGAAGATGGGCATGTGAAACTGCGAAAAAAATTTTGAGAGCGTAGGACGGCTGCCGAAAGTCCGCGTAAAACGCCCCCCGGGCCTAAAGTTTCACCGTGCAAAATTCCCGGTGATGTTATTATGAAACTAGAATATATTCCGCAGATTCTGAAAGTGATTGCGATAGTTAGACTCTTTTAGTTGCTTGGGAATCGTCGTTTGAAGATGGGCATGTGAAACTCGGAAAAAAATTTTGAGAGCGCAGGACGGCTGCCGAAAGTCCGCGTAAAAACGCCCCGGGCCTAAAGTTTCACCGTGCAAAATTCCCGGTGGTGTTATTATGAAACTAGAATATATCAGTAGAGTATGAAAGTGATTGCGATAGTTAGACTCTTTTAGTTGCTTGGGAATCGTCGTTTGAAGATGGGCATGTGAAACTGCGAAAAAAATTTTGAGAGCGTAGGACGGCTGCCGAAAGTCCGCGTAAAAACGCCCCCCGGGCCTAAAGTTTCACCGTGCAAAATTCCCGGTGATGTTATTATGAAACTAGAATATATTCCGCAGATTCTGAAAGTGATTGCGATAGTTAGACTCTTTTAGTTGCTTGGGAATCGTCGTTTGAAGATGGGCATGTGAAACTCGGAAAAAAATTTTGAGAGCGCAGGACGGCTGCCGAAAGTCCGCGTAAAAACGCCCCCCGGGCCTAAAGTTTCACCGTGCAAAATTCCCGGTGGTGTTATTATGAAACTAGAATATATTCCGCAGATTCTGAAAGTGATTGCGATAGTTAGACTCTTTTAGTTGCTTGGGAATCGTCGTTTGAAGATGGGCATGTGAAACTGCGAAAAAAATTTTGAGAGCGTAGGACGGCTGCCGAAAGTCCGCGTAAAAACGCCCCCCGGGCCTAAAGTTTCACCGTGCAAAATTCCCGGTGGTGTTATTATGAAACTAGAATATATTCCGCAGATTCTGAAAGTGATTGCGATAGTTAGACTCTTTTAGTTGCTTGGGAATCGTCGTTTGAAGATGGGCATGTGAAACTGCGAAAAAAATTTTGAGAGCGTAGGACGGCTGCCGAAAGTCCGCGTAAAAACGCCCCCCGGGCCTAAAGTTTCACCGTGCAAAATTCCCGGTGATGTTATTATGAAACTAGAATATATTCCGCAGATTCTGAAAGTGATTGCGATAGTTAGACTCTTTTAGTTGCTTGGGAATCGTCGTTTGAAGATGGGCATGTGAAACTCGGAAAAAAATTTTGAGAGCGCAGGACGGCTGCCGAAAGTCCGCGTAAAAACGCCCCCCGGGCCTAAAGTTTCACCGTGCAAAATTCCCGGTGGTGTTATTATGAAACTAGAATATATTCCGCAGATTCTGAAAGTGATTGCGATAGTTAGACTCTTTTAGTTGCTTGGGAATCGTCGTTTGAAGATGGGCATGTGAAACTGCGAAAAAAATTTTGAGAGCGTAGGACGGCTGCCGAAAGTCCGCGTAAAAACGCCCCCCGGGCCTAAAGTTTCACCGTGCAAAATTCCCGGTGATGTTATTATGAAACTAGAATATATTCCGCAGATTCTGAAAGTGATTGCGATAGTTAGACTCTTTTAGTTGCTTGGGAATCGTCGTTTGAAGATGGGCATGTGAAACTCGGAAAAAAATTTTGAGAGCGCAGGACGGCTGCCGAAAGTCCGCGTAAAAACGCCCCCCGGGCCTAAAGTTTCACCGTGCAAAATTCCCGGTGGTGTTATTATGAAACTAGAATATATTCCGCAGATTCTGAAAGTGATTGCGATAGTTAGACTCTTTTAGTTGCTTGGGAATCGTCGTTTGAAGATGGGCATGTGAAACTGCGAAAAAAATTTTGAGAGCGTAGGACGGCTGCCGAAAGTCCGCGTAAAAACGCCCCCCGGGCCTAAAGTTTCACCGTGCAAAATTCCCGGTGATGTTATTATGAAACTAGAATATATTCCGCAGATTCTGAAAGTGATTGCGATAGTTAGACTCTTTTAGTTGCTTGGGAATCGTCGTTTGAAGATGGGCATGTGAAACTCGGAAAAAAATTTTGAGAGCGCAGGACGGCTGCCGAAAGTCCGCGTAAAAACGCCCCCCGGGCCTAAAGTTTCACCGTGCAAAATTCCCGGTGGTGTTATTATGAAACTAGAATATATTCCGCAGATTCTGAAAGTGATTGCGATAGTTAGACTCTTTTAGTTGCTTGGGAATCGTCGTTTGAAGATGGGCATGTGAAACTGCGAAAAAAATTTTGAGAGCGTAGGACGGCTGCCGAAAGTCCGCGTAAAAACGCCCCCCGGGCCTAAAGTTTCACCGTGCAAAATTCCCGGTGATGTTATTATGAAACTAGAATATATTCCGCAGATTCTGAAAGTGATTGCGATAGTTAGACTCTTTTAGTTGCTTGGGAATCGTCGTTTGAAGATGGGCATGTGAAACTCGGAAAAAAATTTTGAGAGCGCAGGACGGCTGCCGAAAGTCCGCGTAAAAACGCCCCCCGGGCCTAAAGTTTCACCGTGCAAAATTCCCGGTGGTGTTATTATGAAACTAGAATATATTCCGCAGATTCTGAAAGTGATTGCGATAGTTAGACTCTTTTAGTTGCTTGGGAATCGTCGTTTAAAGATGGGCATGTGAAACTGCGAAAAAAATTTTGAGAGCGTAGGACGGCTGCCGAAAGTCCGCGTAAAAACGCCCCCCGGGCCTAAAGTTTCACCGTGCAAAATTCCCGGTGATGTTATTATGAAACTAGAATATATTCCGCAGATTCTGAAAGTGATTGCGATAGTTAGACTCTTTTAGTTGCTTGGGAATCGTCGTTTGAAGATGGGCATGTGAAACTCGGAAAAAAATTTTGAGAGCGCAGGACGGCTGCCGAAAGTCCGCGTAAAAACGCCCCCCGGGCCTAAAGTTTCACCGTGCAAAATTCCCGGTGGTGTTATTATGAAACTAGAATATATTCCGCAGATTCTGAAAGTGATTGCGATAGTTAGACTCTTTTAGTTGCTTGGGAATCGTCGTTTGAAGATGGGCATGTGAAACTGCGAAAAAAATTTTGAGAGCGTAGGACGGCTGCCGAAAGTCCGCGTAAAAACGCCCCCCGGGCCTAAAGTTTCACCGTGCAAAATTCCCGGTGATGTTATTATGAAACTAGAATATATTCCGCAGATTCTGAAAGTGATTGCGATAGTTAGACTCTTTTAGTTGCTTGGGAATCGTCGTTTGAAGATGGGCATGTGAAACTCGGAAAAAAATTTTGAGAGCGCAGGACGGCTGCCGAAAGTCCGCGTAAAAACGCCCCCCGGGCCTAAAGTTTCACCGTGCAAAATTCCCGGTGGTGTTATTATGAAACTAGAATATATTCCGCAGATTCTGAAAGTGATTGCGATAGTTAGACTCTTTTAGTTGCTTGGGAATCGTCGTTTGAAGATGGGCATGTGAAACTGCGAAAAAAATTTTGAGAGCGTAGGACGGCTGCCGAAAGTCCGCGTAAAAACGCCCCCCGGGCCTAAAGTTTCACCGTGCAAAATTCCCGGTGATGTTATTATGAAACTAGAATATATTCCGCAGATTCTGAAAGTGATTGCGATAGTTAGACTCTTTTAGTTGCTTGGGAATCGTCGTTTGAAGATGGGCATGTGAAACTCGGAAAAAAATTTTGAGAGCGCAGGACGGCTGCCGAAAGTCCGCGTAAAAACGCCCCCCGGGCCTAAAGTTTCACCGTGCAAAATTCCCGGTGGTGTTATTATGAAACTAGAATATATTCCGCAGATTCTGAAAGTGATTGCGATAGTTAGACTCTTTTAGTTGCTTGGGAATCGTCGTTTGAAGATGGGCATGTGAAACTGCGAAAAAAATTTTGAGAGCGTAGGACGGCTGCCGAAAGTCCGCGTAAAAACGCCCCCCGGGCCTAAAGTTTCACCGTGCAAAATTCCCGGTGATGTTATTATGAAACTAGAATATATTCCGCAGATTCTGAAAGTGATTGCGATAGTTAGACTCTTTTAGTTGCTTGGGAATCGTCGTTTGAAGATGGGCATGTGAAACTCGGAAAAAAATTTTGAGAGCGCAGGACGGCTGCCGAAAGTCCGCGTAAAAACGCCCCCCGGGCCTAAAGTTTCACCGTGCAAAATTCCCGGTGGTGTTATTATGAAACTAGAATATATTCCGCAGATTCTGAAAGTGATTGCGATAGTTAGACTCTTTTAGTTGCTTGGGAATCGTCGTTTGAAGATGGGCATGTGAAACTGCGAAAAAAATTTTGAGAGCGTAGGACGGCTGCCGAAAGTCCGCGTAAAAACGCCCCCCGGGCCTAAAGTTTCACCGTGCAAAATTCCCGGTGATGTTATTATGAAACTAGAATATATTCCGCAGATTCTGAAAGTGATTGCGATAGTTAGACTCTTTTAGTTGCTTGGGAATCGTCGTTTGAAGATGGGCATGTGAAACTCGGAAAAAAATTTTGAGAGCGCAGGACGGCTGCCGAAAGTCCGCGTAAAAACGCCCCCCGGGCCTAAAGTTTCACCGTGCAAAATTCCCGGTGGTGTTATTATGAAACTAGAATATATTCCGCAGATTCTGAAAGTGATTGCGATAGTTAGACTCTTTTAGTTGCTTGGGAATCGTCGTTTGAAGATGGGCATGTGAAACTGCGAAAAAAATTTTGAGAGCGTAGGACGGCTGCCGAAAGTCCGCGTAAAAACGCCCCCCGGGCCTAAAGTTTCACCGTGCAAAATTCCCGGTGGTGTTATTATGAAACTAGAATATATTCCGCAGATTCTGAAAGTGATTGCGATAGTTAGACTCTTTTAGTTGCTTGGGAATCGTCGTTTGAAGATGGGCATGTGAAACTGCGAAAAAAATTTTGAGAGCGTAGGACGGCTGCCGAAAGTCCGCGTAAAAACGCCCCCCGGGCCTAAAGTTTCACCGTGCAAAATTCCCGGTGATGTTATTATGAAACTAGAATATATTCCGCAGATTCTGAAAGTGATTGCGATAGTTAGACTCTTTTAGTTGCTTGGGAATCGTCGTTTGAAGATGGGCATGTGAAACTCGGAAAAAAATTTTGAGAGCGCAGGACGGCTGCCGAAAGTCCGCGTAAAAACGCCCCCCGGGCCTAAAGTTTCACCGTGCAAAATTCCCGGTGGTGTTATTATGAAACTAGAATATATTCCGCAGATTCTGAAAGTGATTGCGATAGTTAGACTCTTTTAGTTGCTTGGGAATCGTCGTTTGAAGATGGGCATGTGAAACTGCGAAAAAAATTTTGAGAGCGTAGGACGGCTGCCGAAAGTCCGCGTAAAAACGCCCCCCGGGCCTAAAGTTTCACCGTGCAAAATTCCCGGTGATGTTATTATGAAACTAGAATATATTCCGCAGATTCTGAAAGTGATTGCGATAGTTAGACTCTTTTAGTTGCTTGGGAATCGTCGTTTGAAGATGGGCATGTGAAACTCGGAAAAAAATTTTGAGAGCGCAGGACGGCTGCCGAAAGTCCGCGTAAAAACGCCCCCCGGGCCTAAAGTTTCACCGTGCAAAATTCCCGGTGGTGTTATTATGAAACTAGAATATATTCCGCAGATTCTGAAAGTGATTGCGATAGTTAGACTCTTTTAGTTGCTTGGGAATCGTCGTTTGAAGATGGGCATGTGAAACTGCGAAAAAAATTTTGAGAGCGTAGGACGGCTGCCGAAAGTCCGCGTAAAAACGCCCCCCGGGCCTAAAGTTTCACCGTGCAAAATTCCCGGTGATGTTATTATGAAACTAGAATATATTCCGCAGATTCTGAAAGTGATTGCGATAGTTAGACTCTTTTAGTTGCTTGGGAATCGTCGTTTGAAGATGGGCATGTGAAACTCGGAAAAAAATTTTGAGAGCGCAGGACGGCTGCCGAAAGTCCGCGTAAAAACGCCCCCCGGGCCTAAAGTTTCACCGTGCAAAATTCCCGGTGGTGTTATTATGAAACTAGAATATATTCCGCAGATTCTGAAAGTGATTGCGATAGTTAGACTCTTTTAGTTGCTTGGGAATCGTCGTTTGAAGATGGGCATGTGAAACTGCGAAAAAAATTTTGAGAGCGTAGGACGGCTGCCGAAAGTCCGCGTAAAAACGCCCCCCGGGCCTAAAGTTTCACCGTGCAAAATTCCCGGTGATGTTATTATGAAACTAGAATATATTCCGCAGATTCTGAAAGTGATTGCGATAGTTAGACTCTTTTAGTTGCTTGGGAATCGTCGTTTGAAGATGGGCATGTGAAACTCGGAAAAAAATTTTGAGAGCGCAGGACGGCTGCCGAAAGTCCGCGTAAAAACGCCCCCCGGGCCTAAAGTTTCACCGTGCAAAATTCCCGGTGGTGTTATTATGAAACTAGAATATATTCCGCAGATTCTGAAAGTGATTGCGATAGTTAGACTCTTTTAGTTGCTTGGGAATCGTCGTTTGAAGATGGGCATGTGAAACTCGGAAAAAAATTTTGAGAGCGCAGGACGGCTGCCGAAAGTCCGCGTAAAAACGCCCCCCGGGCCTAAAGTTTCACCGTGCAAAATTCCCGGTGGTGTTATTATGAAACTAGAATATATTCCGCAGATTCTGAAAGTGATTGCGATAGTTAGACTCTTTTAGTTGCTTGGGAATCGTCGTTTGAAGATGGGCATGTGAAACTGCGAAAAAAATTTTGAGAGCGTAGGACGGCTGCCGAAAGTCCGCGTAAAAACGCCCCCCGGGCCTAAAGTTTCACCGTGCAAAATTCCCGGTGGTGTTATTATGAAACTAGAATATATTCCGCAGATTCTGAAAGTGATTGCGATAGTTAGACTCTTTTAGTTGCTTGGGAATCGTCGTTTGAAGATGGGCATGTGAAACTCGGAAAAAAATTTTGAGAGCGCAGGACGGCTGCCGAAAGTCCGCGTAAAAACGCCCCCCGGGCCTAAAGTTTCACCGTGCAAAATTCCCGGTGGTGTTATTATGAAACTAGAATATATTCCGCAGATTCTGAAAGTGATTGCGATAGTTAGACTCTTTTAGTTGCTTGGGAATCGTCGTTTGAAGATGGGCATGTGAAACTGCGAAAAAAATTTTGAGAGCGTAGGACGGCTGCCGAAAGTCCGCGTAAAAACGCCCCCCGGGCCTAAAGTTTCACCGTGCAAAATTCCCGGTGATGTTATTATGAAACTAGAATATATTCCGCAGATTCTGAAAGTGATTGCGATAGTTAGACTCTTTTAGTTGCTTGGGAATCGTCGTTTGAAGATGGGCATGTGAAACTCGGAAAAAAATTTTGAGAGCGCAGGACGGCTGCCGAAAGTCCGCGTAAAAACGCCCCCCGGGCCTAAAGTTTCACCGTGCAAAATTCCCGGTGGTGTTATTATGAAACTAGAATATATTCCGCAGGATTCTGAAAGTGATTGCGATAGTTAGACTCTTTTAGTTGCTTGGGAATCGTCGTTTGAAGATGGGCATGTGAAACTGCGAAAAAAATTTTGAGAGCGTAGGACGGCTGCCGAAAGTCCGCGTAAAAACGCCCCCCGGGCCTAAAGTTTCACCGTGCAAAATTCCCGGTGATGTTATTATGAAACTAGAATATATTCCGCAGATTCTGAAAGTGATTGCGATAGTTAGACTCTTTTAGTTGCTTGGGAATCGTCGTTTGAAGATGGGCATGTGAAACTCGGAAAAAAATTTTGAGAGCGCAGGACGGCTGCCGAAAGTCCGCGTAAAAACGCCCCCCGGGCCTAAAGTTTCACCGTGCAAAATTCCCGGTGGTGTTATTATGAAACTAGAATATATTCCGCAGATTCTGAAAGTGATTGCGATAGTTAGACTCTTTTAGTTGCTTGGGAATCGTCGTTTGAAGATGGGCATGTGAAACTGCGAAAAAAATTTTGAGAGCGTAGGACGGCTGCCGAAAGTCCGCGTAAAAACGCCCCCCGGGCCTAAAGTTTCACCGTGCAAAATTCCCGGTGATGTTATTATGAAACTAGAATATATTCCGCAGATTCTGAAAGTGATTGCGATAGTTAGACTCTTTTAGTTGCTTGGGAATCGTCGTTTGAAGATGGGCATGTGAAACTCGGAAAAAATTTTGAGAGCGCAGGACGGCTGCCGAAAGTCCGCGTAAAAACGCCCCCCGGGCCTAAAGTTTCACCGTGCAAAATTCCCGGTGGTGTTATTATGAAACTAGAATATATTCCGCAGATTCTGAAAGTGATTGCGATAGTTAGACTCTTTTAGTTGCTTGGGAATCGTCGTTTGAAGATGGGCATGTGAAACTGCGAAAAAAATTTTGAGAGCGTAGGACGGCTGCCGAAAGTCCGCGTAAAAACGCCCCCCGGGCCTAAAGTTTCACCGTGCAAAATTCCCGGTGATGTTATTATGAAACTAGAATATATTCCGCAGATTCTGAAAGTGATTGCGATAGTTAGACTCTTTTAGTTGCTTGGGAATCGTCGTTTGAAGATGGGCATGTGAAACTCGGAAAAAAATTTTGAGAGCGCAGGACGGCTGCCGAAAGTCCGCGTAAAAACGCCCCCCGGGCCTAAAGTTTCACCGTGCAAAATTCCCGGTGGTGTTATTATGAAACTAGAATATATTCCGCAGATTCTGAAAGTGATTGCGATAGTTAGACTCTTTTAGTTGCTTGGGAATCGTCGTTTGAAGATGGGCATGTGAAACTGCGAAAAAAATTTTGAGAGCGTAGGACGGCTGCCGAAAGTCCGCGTAAAAACGCCCCCCGGGCCTAAAGTTTCACCGTGCAAAATTCCCGGTGATGTTATTATGAAACTAGAATATATTCCGCAGATTCTGAAAGTGATTGCGATAGTTAGACTCTTTTAGTTGCTTGGGAATCGTCGTTTGAAGATGGGCATGTGAAACTCGGAAAAAAATTTTGAGAGCGCAGGACGGCTGCCGAAAGTCCGCGTAAAAACGCCCCCCGGGCCTAAAGTTTCACCGTGCAAAATTCCCGGTGGTGTTATTATGAAACTAGAATATATTCCGCAGATTCTGAAAGTGATTGCGATAGTTAGACTCTTTTAGTTGCTTGGGAATCGTCGTTTGAAGATGGGCATGTGAAACTGCGAAAAAAATTTTGAGAGCGTAGGACGGCTGCCGAAAGTCCGCGTAAAAACGCCCCCCGGGCCTAAAGTTTCACCGTGCAAAATTCCCGGTGATGTTATTATGAAACTAGAATATATTCCGCAGATTCTGAAAGTGATTGCGATAGTTAGACTCTTTTAGTTGCTTGGGAATCGTCGTTTGAAGATGGGCATGTGAAACTCGGAAAAAAATTTTGAGAGCGCAGGACGGCTGCCGAAAGTCCGCATAAAAACGCCCCCCGGGCCTAAAGTTTCACCGTGCAAAATTCCCGGTGGTGTTATTATGAAACTAGAATATATTCCGCAGATTCTGAAAGTGATTGCGATAGTTAGACTCTTTTAGTTGCTTGGGAATCGTCGTTTGAAGATGGGCATGTGAAACTGCGAAAAAAATTTTGAGAGCGTAGGACGGCTGCCGAAAGTCCGCGTAAAAACGCCCCCCGGGCCTAAAGTTTCACCGTGCAAAATTCCCGGTGATGTTATTATGAAACTAGAATATATTCCGCAGATTCTGAAAGTGATTGCGATAGTTAGACTCTTTTAGTTGCTTGGGAATCGTCGTTTGAAGATGGGCATGTGAAACTCGGAAAAAAATTTTGAGAGCGCAGGACGGCTGCCGAAAGTCCGCGTAAAAACGCCCCCCGGGCCTAAAGTTTCACCGTGCAAAATTCCCGGTGGTGTTATTATGAAACTAGAATATATTCCGCAGATTCTGAAAGTGATTGCGATAGTTAGACTCTTTTAGTTGCTTGGGAATCGTCGTTTGAAGATGGGCATGTGAAACTGCGAAAAAAATTTTGAGAGCGTAGGACGGCTGCCGAAAGTCCGCGTAAAAACGCCCCCCGGGCCTAAAGTTTCACCGTGCAAAATTCCCGGTGATGTTATTATGAAACTAGAATATATTCCGCAGATTCTGAAAGTGATTGCGATAGTTAGACTCTTTTAGTTGCTTGGGAATCGTCGTTTGAAGATGGGCATGTGAAACTCGGAAAAAAATTTTGAGAGCGCAGGACGGCTGCCGAAAGTCCGCGTAAAAACGCCCCCCGGGCCTAAAGTTTCACCGTGCAAAATTCCCGGTGGTGTTATTATGAAACTAGAATATATTCCGCAGATTCTGAAAGTGATTGCGATAGTTAGACTCTTTTAGTTGCTTGGGAATCGTCGTTTGAAGATGGGCATGTGAAACTGCGAAAAAAATTTTGAGAGCGTAGGACGGCTGCCGAAAGTCCGCGTAAAAACGCCCCCCGGGCCTAAAGTTTCACCGTGCAAAATTCCCGGTGATGTTATTATGAAACTAGAATATATTCCGCAGATTCTGAAAGTGATTGCGATAGTTAGACTCTTTTAGTTGCTTGGGAATCGTCGTTTGAAGATGGGCATGTGAAACTCGGAAAAAAATTTTGAGAGCGCAGGACGGCTGCCGAAAGTCCGCGTAAAAACGCCCCCCGGGCCTAAAGTTTCACCGTGCAAAATTCCCGGTGGTGTTATTATGAAACTAGAATATATTCCGCAGATTCTGAAAGTGATTGCGATAGTTAGACTCTTTTAGTTGCTTGGGAATCGTCGTTTGAAGATGGGCATGTGAAACTGCGAAAAAAATTTTGAGAGCGTAGGACGGCTGCCGAAAGTCCGCGTAAAAACGCCCCCCGGGCCTAAAGTTTCACCGTGCAAAATTCCCGGTGATGTTATTATGAAACTAGAATATATTCCGCAGATTCTGAAAGTGATTGCGATAGTTAGACTCTTTTAGTTGCTTGGGAATCGTCGTTTGAAGATGGGCATGTGAAACTCGGAAAAAAATTTTGAGAGCGCAGGACGGCTGCCGAAAGTCCGCGTAAAAACGCCCCCCGGGCCTAAAGTTTCACCGTGCAAAATTCCCGGTGGTGTTATTATGAAACTAGAATATATTCCGCAGATTCTGAAAGTGATTGCGATAGTTAGACTCTTTTAGTTGCTTGGGAATCGTCGTTTGAAGATGGGCATGTGAAACTGCGAAAAAAATTTTGAGAGCGTAGGACGGCTGCCGAAAGTCCGCGTAAAAACGCCCCCCGGGCCTAAAGTTTCACCGTGCAAAATTCCCGGTGATGTTATTATGAAACTAGAATATATTCCGCAGATTCTGAAAGTGATTGCGATAGTTAGACTCTTTTAGTTGCTTGGGAATCGTCGTTTGAAGATGGGCATGTGAAACTCGGAAAAAAATTTTGAGAGCGCAGGACGGCTGCCGAAAGTCCGCGTAAAAACGCCCCCCGGGCCTAAAGTTTCACCGTGCAAAATTCCCGGTGGTGTTATTATGAAACTAGAATATATTCCGCAGATTCTGAAAGTGATTGCGATAGTTAGACTCTTTTAGTTGCTTGGGAATCGTCGTTTGAAGATGGGCATGTGAAACTGCGAAAAAAATTTTGAGAGCGTAGGACGGCTGCCGAAAGTCCGCGTAAAAACGCCCCCCGGGCCTAAAGTTTCACCGTGCAAAATTCCCGGTGGTGTTATTATGAAACTAGAATATATTCCGCAGATTCTGAAAGTGATTGCGATAGTTAGACTCTTTTAGTTGCTTGGGAATCGTCGTTTGAAGATGGGCATGTGAAACTGCGAAAAAAATTTTGAGAGCGTAGGACGGCTGCCGAAAGTCCGCGTAAAAACGCCCCCCGGGCCTAAAGTTTCACCGTGCAAAATTCCCGGTGATGTTATTATGAAACTAGAATATATTCCGCAGATTCTGAAAGTGATTGCGATAGTTAGACTCTTTTAGTTGCTTGGGAATCGTCGTTTGAAGATGGGCATGTGAAACTCGGAAAAAAATTTTGAGAGCGCAGGACGGCTGCCGAAAGTCCGCGTAAAAACGCCCCCCGGGCCTAAAGTTTCACCGTGCAAAATTCCCGGTGGTGTTATTATGAAACTAGAATATATTCCGCAGATTCTGAAAGTGATTGCGATAGTTAGACTCTTTTAGTTGCTTGGGAATCGTCGTTTGAAGATGGGCATGTGAAACTGCGAAAAAAATTTTGAGAGCGTAGGACGGCTGCCGAAAGTCCGCGTAAAAACGCCCCCCTGGCCTAAAGTTTCACCGTGCAAAATTCCCGGTGATGTTATTATGAAACTAGAATATATTCCGCAGATTCTGAAAGTGATTGCGATAGTTAGACTCTTTTAGTTGCTTGGGAATCGTCGTTTGAAGATGGGCATGTGAAACTCGGAAAAAAATTTTGAGAGCGCAGGACGGCTGCCGAAAGTCCGCGTAAAAACGCCCCCCGGGCCTAAAGTTTCACCGTGCAAAATTCCCGGTGGTGTTATTATGAAACTAGAATATATTCCGCAGATTCTGAAAGTGATTGCGATAGTTAGACTCTTTTAGTTGCTTGGGAATCGTCGTTTGAAGATGGGCATGTGAAACTGCGAAAAAAATTTTGAGAGCGTAGGACGGCTGCCGAAAGTCCGCGTAAAAACGCCCCCCGGGCCTAAAGTTTCACCGTGCAAAATTCCCGGTGATGTTATTATGAAACTAGAATATATTCCGCAGATTCTGAAAGTGATTGCGATAGTTAGACTCTTTTAGTTGCTTGGGAATCGTCGTTTGAAGATGGGCATGTGAAACTCGGAAAAAAATTTTGAGAGCGCAGGACGGCTGCCGAAAGTCCGCGTAAAAACGCCCCCCGGGCCTAAAGTTTCACCGTGCAAAATTCCCGGTGGTGTTATTATGAAACTAGAATATATTCCGCAGATTCTGAAAGTGATTGCGATAGTTAGAGTCTTTTAGTTGCTTGGGAATCGTCGTTTGAAGATGGGCATGTGAAACTGCGAAAAAAATTTTGAGAGCGTAGGACGGCTGCCGAAAGTCCGCGTAAAAACGCCCCCCGGGCCTAAAGTTTCACCGTGCAAAATTCCCGGTGATGTTATTATGAAACTAGAATATATTCCGCAGATTCTGAAAGTGATTGCGATAGTTAGACTCTTTTAGTTGCTTGGGAATCGTCGTTTGAAGATGGGCATGTGAAACTCGGAAAAAAATTTTGAGAGCGCAGGACGGCTGCCGAAAGTCCGCGTAAAAACGCCCCCCGGGCCTAAAGTTTCACCGTGCAAAATTCCCGGTGGTGTTATTATGAAACTAGAATATATTCCGCAGATTCTGAAAGTGATTGCGATAGTTAGACTCTTTTAGTTGCTTGGGAATCGTCGTTTGAAGATGGGCATGTGAAACTGCGAAAAAAATTTTGAGAGCGTAGGACGGCTGCCGAAAGTCCGCGTAAAAACGCCCCCCGGGCCTAAAGTTTCACCGTGCAAAATTCCCGGTGGTGTTATTATGAAACTAGAATATATTCCGCAGATTCTGAAAGTGATTGCGATAGTTAGACTCTTTTAGTTGCTTGGGAATCGTCGTTTGAAGATGGGCATGTGAAACTCGGAAAAAAATTTTGAGAGCGCAGGACGGCTGCCGAAAGTCCGCGTAAAAACGCCCCCCGGGCCTAAAGTTTCACCGTGCAAAATTCCCGGTGGTGTTATTATGAAACTAGAATATATTCCGCAGATTCTGAAAGTGATTGCGATAGTTAGACTCTTTTAGTTGCTTGGGAATCGTCGTTTGAAGATGGGCATGTGAAACTCGGAAAAAAATTTTGAGAGCGCAGGACGGCTGCCGAAAGTCCGCGTAAAAACGCCCCCCGGGCCTAAAGTTTCACCGTGCAAAATTCCCGGTGGTGTTATTATGAAACTAGAATATATGCCGCAGATTCTGAAAGTGATTGCGATAGTTAGACTCTTTTAGTTGCTTGGGAATCGTCGTTTGAAGATGGGCATGTGAAACTGCGAAAAAAATTTTGAGAGCGTAGGACGGCTGCCGAAAGTCCGCGTAAAAACGCCCCCCGGGCCTAAAGTTTCACCGTGCAAAATTCCCGGTGGTGTTATTATGAAACTAGAATATATTCCGCAGATTCTGAAAGTGATTGCGATAGTTAGACTCTTTTAGTTGCTTGGGAATCGTCGTTTGAAGATGGGCATGTGAAACTGCGAAAAAAATTTTGAGAGCGTAGGACGGCTGCCGAAAGTCCGCGTAAAAACGCCCCCCGGGCCTAAAGTTTCACCGTGCAAAATTCCCGGTGGTGTTATTATGAAACTAGAATATATTCCGCAGATTCTGAAAGTGATTGCGATAGTTAGACTCTTTTAGTTGCTTGGGAATCGTCGTTTGAAGATGGGCATGTGAAACTGCGAAAAAAATTTTGAGAGCGTAGGACGGCTGCCGAAAGTCCGCGTAAAAACGCCCCCCGGGCCTAAAGTTTCACCGTGCAAAATTCCCGGTGATGTTATTATGAAACTAGAATATATTCCGCAGATTCTGAAAGTGATTGCGATAGTTAGACTCTTTTAGTTGCTTGGGAATCGTCGTTTGAAGATGGGCATGTGAAACTCGGAAAAAAATTTTGAGAGCGCAGGACGGCTGCCGAAAGTCCGCGTAAAAACGCCCCCCGGGCCTAAAGTTTCACCGTGCAAAATTCCCGGTGGTGTTATTATGAAACTAGAATATATTCCGCAGATTCTGAAAGTGATTGCGATAGTTAGACTCTTTTAGTTGCTTGGGAATCGTCGTTTGAAGATGGGCATGTGAAACTGCGAAAAAAATTTTGAGAGCGTAGGACGGCTGCCGAAAGTCCGCGTAAAAACGCCCCCCGGGCCTAAAGTTTCACCGTGCAAAATTCCCGGTGATGTTATTATGAAACTAGAATATATTCCGCAGATTCTGAAAGTGATTGCGATAGTTAGACTCTTTTAGTTGCTTGGGAATCGTCGTTTGAAGATGGGCATGTGAAACTCGGAAAAAAATTTTGAGAGCGCAGGACGGCTGCCGAAAGTCCGCGTAAAAACGCCCCCCGGGCCTAAAGTTTCACCGTGCAAAATTCCCGGTGGTGTTATTATGAAACTAGAATATATTCCGCAGATTCTGAAAGTGATTGCGATAGTTAGACTCTTTTAGTTGCTTGGGAATCGTCGTTTGAAGATGGGCATGTGAAACTGCGAAAAAAATTTTGAGAGCGTAGGACGGCTGCCGAAAGTCCGCGTAAAAACGCCCCCCGGGCCTAAAGTTTCACCGTGCAAAATTCCCGGTGATGTTATTATGAAACTAGAATATATTCCGCAGATTCTGAAAGTGATTGCGATAGTTAGACTCTTTTAGTTGCTTGGGAATCGTCGTTTGAAGATGGGCATGTGAAACTCGGAAAAAAATTTTGAGAGCGCAGGACGGCTGCCGAAAGTCCGCGTAAAAACGCCCCCCGGGCCTAAAGTTTCACCGTGCAAAATTCCCGGTGGTGTTATTATGAAACTAGAATATATTCCGCAGATTCTGAAAGTGATTGCGATAGTTAGACTCTTTTAGTTGCTTGGGAATCGTCGTTTGAAGATGGGCATGTGAAACTGCGAAAAAAATTTTGAGAGCGTAGGACGGCTGCCGAAAGTCCGCGTAAAAACGCCCCCCGGGCCTAAAGTTTCACCGTGCAAAATTCCCGGTGATGTTATTATGAAACTAGAATATATTCCGCAGATTCTGAAAGTGATTGCGATAGTTAGACTCTTTTAGTTGCTTGGGAATCGTCGTTTGAAGATGGGCATGTGAAACTCGGAAAAAAATTTTGAGAGCGCAGGACGGCTGCCGAAAGTCCGCGTAAAAACGCCCCCCGGGCCTAAAGTTTCACCGTGCAAAATTCCCGGTGGTGTTATTATGAAACTAGAATATATTCCGCAGATTCTGAAAGTGATTGCGATAGTTAGACTCTTTTAGTTGCTTGGGAATCGTCGTTTGAAGATGGGCATGTGAAACTGCGAAAAAAATTTTGAGAGCGTAGGACGGCTGCCGAAAGTCCGCGTAAAAACGCCCCCCGGGCCTAAAGTTTCACCGTGCAAAATTCCCGGTGATGTTATTATGAAACTAGAATATATTCCGCAGATTCTGAAAGTGATTGCGATAGTTAGACTCTTTTAGTTGCTTGGGAATCGTCGTTTGAAGATGGGCATGTGAAACTCGGAAAAAAATTTTGAGAGCGCAGGACGGCTGCCGAAAGTCCGCGTAAAAACGCCCCCCGGGCCTAAAGTTTCACCGTGCAAAATTCCCGGTGGTGTTATTATGAAACTAGAATATATTCCGCAGATTCTGAAAGTGATTGCGATAGTTAGACTCTTTTAGTTGCTTGGGAATCGTCGTTTGAAGATGGGCATGTGAAACTGCGAAAAAAATTTTGAGAGCGTAGGACGGCTGCCGAAAGTCCGCGTAAAAACGCCCCCCGGGCCTAAAGTTTCACCGTGCAAAATTCCCGGTGATGTTATTATGAAACTAGAATATATTCCGCAGATTCTGAAAGTGATTGCGATAGTTAGACTCTTTTAGTTGCTTGGGAATCGTCGTTTGAAGATGGGCATGTGAAACTCGGAAAAAAATTTTGAGAGCGCAGGACGGCTGCCGAAAGTCCGCGTAAAAACGCCCCCCGGGCCTAAAGTTTCACCGTGCAAAATTCCCGGTGGTGTTATTATGAAACTAGAATATATTCCGCAGATTCTGAAAGTGATTGCGATAGTTAGACTCTTTTAGTTGCTTGGGAATCGTCGTTTGAAGATGGGCATGTGAAACTGCGAAAAAAATTTTGAGAGCGTAGGACGGCTGCCGAAAGTCCGCGTAAAAACGCCCCCCGGGCCTAAAGTTTCACCGTGCAAAATTCCCGGTGGTGTTATTATGAAACTAGAATATATTCCGCAGATTCTGAAAGTGATTGCGATAGTTAGACTCTTTTAGTTGCTTGGGAATCGTCGTTTGAAGATGGGCATGTGAAACTGCGAAAAAAATTTTGAGAGCGTAGGACGGCTGCCGAAAGTCCGCGTAAAAACGCCCCCCGGGCCTAAAGTTTCACCGTGCAAAATTCCCGGTGATGTTATTATGAAACTAGAATATATTCCGCAGATTCTGAAAGTGATTGCGATAGTTAGACTCTTTTAGTTGCTTGGGAATCGTCGTTTGAAGATGGGCATGTGAAACTCGGAAAAAAATTTTGAGAGCGCAGGACGGCTGCCGAAAGTCCGCGTAAAAACGCCCCCCGGGCCTAAAGTTTCACCGTGCAAAATTCCCGGTGGTGTTATTATGAAACTAGAATATATTCCGCAGATTCTGAAAGTGATTGCGATAGTTAGACTCTTTTAGTTGCTTGGGAATCGTCGTTTGAAGATGGGCATGTGAAACTGCGAAAAAAATTTTGAGAGCGTAGGACGGCTGCCGAAAGTCCGCGTAAAAACGCCCCCCGGGCCTAAAGTTTCACCGTGCAAAATTCCCGGTGATGTTATTATGAAACTAGAATATATTCCGCAGATTCTGAAAGTGATTGCGATAGTTAGACTCTTTTAGTTGCTTGGGAATCGTCGTTTGAAGATGGGCATGTGAAACTCGGAAAAAAATTTTGAGAGCGCAGGACGGCTGCCGAAAGTCCGCGTAAAAACGCCCCCCGGGCCTAAAGTTTCACCGTGCAAAATTCCCGGTGGTGTTATTATGAAACTAGAATATATTCCGCAGATTCTGAAAGTGATTGCGATAGTTAGACTCTTTTAGTTGCTTGGGAATCGTCGTTTGAAGATGGGCATGTGAAACTGCGAAAAAAATTTTGAGAGCGTAGGACGGCTGCCGAAAGTCCGCGTAAAAACGCCCCCCGGGCCTAAAGTTTCACCGTGCAAAATTCCCGGTGATGTTATTATGAAACTAGAATATATTCCGCAGATTCTGAAAGTGATTGCGATAGTTAGACTCTTTTAGTTGCTTGGGAATCGTCGTTTGAAGATGGGCATGTGAAACTCGGAAAAAAATTTTGAGAGCGCAGGACGGCTGCCGAAAGTCCGCGTAAAAACGCCCCCCGGGCCTAAAGTTTCACCGTGCAAAATTCCCGGTGGTGTTATTATGAAACTAGAATATATTCCGCAGATTCTGAAAGTGATTGCGATAGTTAGACTCTTTTAGTTGCTTGGGAATCGTCGTTTGAAGATGGGCATGTGAAACTGCGAAAAAAATTTTGAGAGCGTAGGACGGCTGCCGAAAGTCCGCGTAAAAACGCCCCCCGGGCCTAAAGTTTCACCGTGCAAAATTCCCGGTGATGTTATTATGAAACTAGAATATATTCCGCAGATTCTGAAAGTGATTGCGATAGTTAGACTCTTTTAGTTGCTTGGGAATCGTCGTTTGAAGATGGGCATGTGAAACTCGGAAAAAAATTTTGAGAGCGCAGGACGGCTGCCGAAAGTCCGCGTAAAAACGCCCCCCGGGCCTAAAGTTTCACCGTGCAAAATTCCCGGTGGTGTTATTATGAAACTAGAATATATTCCGCAGATTCTGAAAGTGATTGCGATAGTTAGACTCTTTTAGTTGCTTGGGAATCGTCGTTTGAAGATGGGCATGTGAAACTGCGAAAAAAATTTTGAGAGCGTAGGACGGCTGCCGAAAGTCCGCGTAAAAACGCCCCCCGGGCCTAAAGTTTCACCGTGCAAAATTCCCGGTGGTGTTATTATGAAACTAGAATATATTCCGCAGATTCTGAAAGTGATTGCGATAGTTAGACTCTTTTAGTTGCTTGGGAATCGTCGTTTGAAGATGGGCATGTGAAACTCGGAAAAAAATTTTGAGAGCGCAGGACGGCTGCCGAAAGTCCGCGTAAAAACGCCCCCCGGGCCTAAAGTTTCACCGTGCAAAATTCCCGGTGGTGTTATTATGAAACTAGAATATATTCCGCAGATTCTGAAAGTGATTGCGATAGTTAGACTGTTTTAGTTGCTTGGGAATCGTCGTTTGAAGATGGGCATGTGAAACTCGGAAAAAAATTTTGAGAGCGCAGGACGGCTGCCGAAAGTCCGCGTAAAAACGCCCCCCGGGCCTAAAGTTTCACCGTGCAAAATTCCCGGTGGTGTTATTATGAAACTAGAATATATTCCGCAGATTCTGAAAGTGATTGCGATAGTTAGACTCTTTTAGTTGCTTGGGAATCGTCGTTTGAAGATGGGCATGTGAAACTGCGAAAAAAATTTTGAGAGCGTAGGACGGCTGCCGAAAGTCCGCGTAAAAACGCCCCCCGGGCCTAAAGTTTCACCGTGCAAAATTCCCGGTGATGTTATTATGAAACTAGAATATATTCCGCAGATTCTGAAAGTGATTGCGATAGTTAGACTCTTTTAGTTGCTTGGGAATCGTCGTTTGAAGATGGGCATGTGAAACTCGGAAAAAAATTTTGAGAGCGCAGGACGGCTGCCGAAAGTCCGCGTAAAAACGCCCCCCGGGCCTAAAGTTTCACCGTGCAAAATTCCCGGTGGTGTTATTATGAAACTAGAATATATTCCGCAGATTCTGAAAGTGATTGCGATAGTTAGACTGTTTTAGTTGCTTGGGAATCGTCGTTTGAAGATGGGCATGTGAAACTCGGAAAAAAATTTTGAGAGCGCAGGACGGCTGCCGAAAGTCCGCGTAAAAACGCCCCCCGGGCCTAAAGTTTCACCGTGCAAAATTCCCGGTGGTGTTATTATGAAACTAGAATATATTCCGCAGATTCTGAAAGTGATTGCGATAGTTAGACTCTTTTAGTTGCTTGGGAATCGTCGTTTGAAGATGGGCATGTGAAACTGCGAAAAAAATTTTGAGAGCGTAGGACGGCTGCCGAAAGTCCGCGTAAAAACGCCCCCCGGGCCTAAAGTTTCACCGTGCAAAATTCCCGGTGATGTTATTATGAAACTAGAATATATTCCGCAGATTCTGAAAGTGATTGCGATAGTTAGACTCTTTTAGTTGCTTGGGAATCGTCGTTTGAAGATGGGCATGTGAAACTCGGAAAAAAATTTTGAGAGCGCAGGACGGCTGCCGAAAGTCCGCGTAAAAACGCCCCCCGGGCCTAAAGTTTCACCGTGCAAAATTCCCGGTGGTGTTATTATGAAACTAGAATATATTCCGCAGATTCTGAAAGTGATTGCGATAGTTAGACTCTTTTAGTTGCTTGGGAATCGTCGTTTGAAGATGGGCATGTGAAACTGCGAAAAAAATTTTGAGAGCGTAGGACGGCTGCCGAAAGTCCGCGTAAAAACGCCCCCCGGGCCTAAAGTTTCACCGTGCAAAATTCCCGGTGATGTTATTATGAAACTAGAATATATTCCGCAGATTCTGAAAGTGATTGCGATAGTTAGACTCTTTTAGTTGCTTGGGAATCGTCGTTTGAAGATGGGCATGTGAAACTCGGAAAAAAATTTTGAGAGCGCAGGACGGCTGCCGAAAGTCCGCGTAAAAACGCCCCCCGGGCCTAAAGTTTCACCGTGCAAAATTCCCGGTGGTGTTATTATGAAACTAGAATATATTCCGCAGATTCTGAAAGTGATTGCGATAGTTAGACTCTTTTAGTTGCTTGGGAATCGTCGTTTGAAGATGGGCATGTGAAACTGCGAAAAAAATTTTGAGAGCGTAGGACGGCTGCCGAAAGTCCGCGTAAAAACGCCCCCCGGGCCTAAAGTTTCACCGTGCAAAATTCCCGGTGGTGTTATTATGAAACTAGAATATATTCCGCAGATTCTGAAAGTGATTGCGATAGTTAGACTCTTTTAGTTGCTTGGGAATCGTCGTTTGAAGATGGGCATGTGAAACTGCGAAAAAAATTTTGAGAGCGTAGGACGGCTGCCGAAAGTCCGCGTAAAAACGCCCCCCGGGCCTAAAGTTTCACCGTGCAAAATTCCCGGTGATGTTATTATGAAACTAGAATATATTCCGCAGATTCTGAAAGTGATTGCGATAGTTAGACTCTTTTAGTTGCTTGGGAATCGTCGTTTGAAGATGGGCATGTGAAACTCGGAAAAAAATTTTGAGAGCGCAGGACGGCTGCCGAAAGTCCGCGTAAAAACGCCCCCCGGGCCTAAAGTTTCACCGTGCAAAATTCCCGGTGGTGTTATTATGAAACTAGAATATATTCCGCAGATTCTGAAAGTGATTGCGATAGTTAGACTCTTTTAGTTGCTTGGGAATCGTCGTTTGAAGATGGGCATGTGAAACTGCGAAAAAAATTTTGAGAGCGTAGGACGGCTGCCGAAAGTCCGCGTAAAAACGCCCCCCGGGCCTAAAGTTTCACCGTGCAAAATTCCCGGTGATGTTATTATGAAACTAGAATATATTCCGCAGATTCTGAAAGTGATTGCGATAGTTAGACTCTTTTAGTTGCTTGGGAATCGTCGTTTGAAGATGGGCATGTGAAACTCGGAAAAAAATTTTGAGAGCGCAGGACGGCTGCCGAAAGTCCGCGTAAAAACGCCCCCCGGGCCTAAAGTTTCACCGTGCAAAATTCCCGGTGGTGTTATTATGAAACTAGAATATATTCCGCAGATTCTGAAAGTGATTGCGATAGTTAGACTCTTTTAGTTGCTTGGGAATCGTCGTTTGAAGATGGGCATGTGAAACTGCGAAAAAAATTTTGAGAGCGTAGGACGGCTGCCGAAAGTCCGCGTAAAAACGCCCCCCGGGCCTAAAGTTTCACCGTGCAAAATTCCCGGTGATGTTATTATGAAACTAGAATATATTCCGCAGATTCTGAAAGTGATTGCGATAGTTAGACTCTTTTAGTTGCTTGGGAATCGTCGTTTGAAGATGGGCATGTGAAACTCGGAAAAAAATTTTGAGAGCGCAGGACGGCTGCCGAAAGTCCGCGTAAAAACGCCCCCCGGGCCTAAAGTTTCACCGTGCAAAATTCCCGGTGGTGTTATTATGAAACTAGAATATATTCCGCAGATTCTGAAAGTGATTGCGATAGTTAGACTCTTTTAGTTGCTTGGGAATCGTCGTTTGAAGATGGGCATGTGAAACTGCGAAAAAAATTTTGAGAGCGTAGGACGGCTGCCGAAAGTCCGCGTAAAAACGCCCCCCGGGCCTAAAGTTTCACCGTGCAAAATTCCCGGTGATGTTATTATGAAACTAGAATATATTCCGCAGATTCTGAAAGTGATTGCGATAGTTAGACTCTTTTAGTTGCTTGGGAATCGTCGTTTGAAGATGGGCATGTGAAACTCGGAAAAAAATTTTGAGAGCGCAGGACGGCTGCCGAAAGTCCGCGTAAAAACGCCCCCCGGGCCTAAAGTTTCACCGTGCAAAATTCCCGGTGGTGTTATTATGAAACTAGAATATATTCCGCAGATTCTGAAAGTGATTGCGATAGTTAGACTCTTTTAGTTGCTTGGGAATCGTCGTTTGAAGATGGGCATGTGAAACTGCGAAAAAAATTTTGAGAGCGTAGGACGGCTGCCGAAAGTCCGCGTAAAAACGCCCCCCGGGCCTAAAGTTTCACCGTGCAAAATTCCCGGTGGTGTTATTATGAAACTAGAATATATTCCGCAGATTCTGAAAGTGATTGCGATAGTTAGACTCTTTTAGTTGCTTGGGAATCGTCGTTTGAAGATGGGCATGTGAAACTCGGAAAAAAATTTTGAGAGCGCAGGACGGCTGCCGAAAGTCCGCGTAAAAACGCCCCCCGGGCCTAAAGTTTCACCGTGCAAAATTCCCGGTGGTGTTATTATGAAACTAGAATATATTCCGCAGATTCTGAAAGTGATTGCGATAGTTAGACTGTTTTAGTTGCTTGGGAATCGTCGTTTGAAGATGGGCATGTGAAACTCGGAAAAAAATTTTGAGAGCGCAGGACGGCTGCCGAAAGTCCGCGTAAAAACGCCCCCCGGGCCTAAAGTTTCACCGTGCAAAATTCCCGGTGGTGTTATTATGAAACTAGAATATATTCCGCAGATTCTGAAAGTGATTGCGATAGTTAGACTCTTTTAGTTGCTTGGGAATCGTCGTTTGAAGATGGGCATGTGAAACTGCGAAAAAAATTTTGAGAGCGTAGGACGGCTGCCGAAAGTCCGCGTAAAAACGCCCCCCGGGCCTAAAGTTTCACCGTGCAAAATTCCCGGTGGTGTTATTATGAAACTAGAATATATTCCGCAGATTCTGAAAGTGATTGCGATAGTTAGACTCTTTTAGTTGCTTGGGAATCGTCGTTTGAAGATGGGCATGTGAAACTGCGAAAAAAATTTTGAGAGCGTAGGACGGCTGCCGAAAGTCCGCGTAAAAACGCCCCCCGGGCCTAAAGTTTCACCGTGCAAAATTCCCGGTGGTGTTATTATGAAACTAGAATATATTCCGCAGATTCTGAAAGTGATTGCGATAGTTAGACTCTTTTAGTTGCTTGGGAATCGTCGTTTGAAGATGGGCATGTGAAACTGCGAAAAAAATTTTGAGAGCGTAGGACGGCTGCCGAAAGTCCGCGTAAAAACGCCCCCCGGGCCTAAAGTTTCACCGTGCAAAATTCCCGGTGATGTTATTATGAAACTAGAATATATTCCGCAGATTCTGAAAGTGATTGCGATAGTTAGACTCTTTTAGTTGCTTGGGAATCGTCGTTTGAAGATGGGCATGTGAAACTCGGAAAAAAATTTTGAGAGCGCAGGACGGCTGCCGAAAGTCCGCGTAAAAACGCCCCCCGGGCCTAAAGTTTCACCGTGCAAAATTCCCGGTGGTGTTATTATGAAACTAGAATATATTCCGCAGATTCTGAAAGTGTTTGCGATAGTTAGACTCTTTTAGTTGCTTGGGAATCGTCGTTTGAAGATGGGCATGTGAAACTGCGAAAAAAATTTTGAGAGCGTAGGACGGCTGCCGAAAGTCCGCGTAAAAACGCCCCCCGGGCCTAAAGTTTCACCGTGCAAAATTCCCGGTGATGTTATTATGAAACTAGAATATATTCCGCAGATTCTGAAAGTGATTGCGATAGTTAGACTCTTTTAGTTGCTTGGGAATCGTCGTTTGAAGATGGGCATGTGAAACTCGGAAAAAAATTTTGAGAGCGCAGGACGGCTGCCGAAAGTCCGCGTAAAAACGCCCCCCGGGCCTAAAGTTTCACCGTGCAAAATTCCCGGTGGTGTTATTATGAAACTAGAATATATTCCGCAGATTCTGAAAGTGATTGCGATAGTTAGACTCTTTTAGTTGCTTGGGAATCGTCGTTTGAAGATGGGCATGTGAAACTGCGAAAAAAATTTTGAGAGCGTAGGACGGCTGCCGAAAGTCCGCGTAAAAACGCCCCCCGGGCCTAAAGTTTCACCGTGCAAAATTCCCGGTGATGTTATTATGAAACTAGAATATATTCCGCAGATTCTGAAAGTGATTGCGATAGTTAGACTCTTTTAGTTGCTTGGGAATCGTCGTTTGAAGATGGGCATGTGAAACTCGGAAAAAAATTTTGAGAGCGCAGGACGGCTGCCGAAAGTCCGCGTAAAAACGCCCCCCGGGCCTAAAGTTTCACCGTGCAAAATTCCCGGTGGTGTTATTATGAAACTAGAATATATTCCGCAGATTCTGAAAGTGATTGCGATAGTTAGACTCTTTTAGTTGCTTGGGAATCGTCGTTTGAAGATGGGCATGTGAAACTGCGAAAAAAATTTTGAGAGCGTAGGACGGCTGCCGAAAGTCCGCGTAAAAACGCCCCCCGGGCCTAAAGTTTCACCGTGCAAAATTCCCGGTGATGTTATTATGAAACTAGAATATATTCCGCAGATTCTGAAAGTGATTGCGATAGTTAGACTCTTTTAGTTGCTTGGGAATCGTCGTTTGAAGATGGGCATGTGAAACTCGGAAAAAAATTTTGAGAGCGCAGGACGGCTGCCGAAAGTCCGCGTAAAAACGCCCCCCGGGCCTAAAGTTTCACAGTGCAAAATTCCCGGTGGTGTTATTATGAAACTAGAATATATTCCGCAGATTCTGAAAGTGATTGCGATAGTTAGACTCTTTTAGTTGCTTGGGAATCGTCGTTTGAAGATGGGCATGTGAAACTGCGAAAAAAATTTTGAGAGCGTAGGACGGCTGCCGAAAGTCCGCGTAAAAACGCCCCCCGGGCCTAAAGTTTCACCGTGCAAAATTCCCAGTGATGTTATTATGAAACTAGAATATATTCCGCAGATTCTGAAAGTGATTGCGATAGTTAGACTCTTTTAGTTGCTTGGGAATCGTCGTTTGAAGATGGGCATGTGAAACTCGGAAAAAAATTTCGAGAGCGCAGGACGGCTGCCGAAAGTCCGCGTAAAAACGCCCCCCGGGCCTAAAGTTTCACCGTGCAAAATTCCCGGTGGTGTTATTATGAAACTAGAATATATTCCGCAGATTCTGAAAGTGATTGCGATAGTTAGACTCTTTTAGTTGCTTGGGAATCGTCGTTTGAAGATGGGCATGTGAAACTGCGAAAAAAATTTTGAGAGCGTAGGACGGCTGCCGAAAGTCCGCGTAAAAACGCCCCCCGGGCCTAAAGTTTCACCGTGCAAAATTCCCGGTGATGTTATTATGAAACTAGAATATATTCCGCAGATTCTGAAAGTGATTGCGATAGTTAGACTCTTTTAGTTGCTTGGGAATCGTCGTTTGAAGATGGGCATGTGAAACTCGGAAAAAAATTTTGAGAGCGCAGGACGGCTGCCGAAAGTCCGCGTAAAAACGCCCCCCGGGCCTAAAGTTTCACCGTGCAAAATTCCCGGTGGTGTTATTATGAAACTAGAATATATTCCGCAGATTCTGAAAGTGATTGCGATAGTTAGACTCTTTTAGTTGCTTGGGAATCGTCGTTTGAAGATGGGCATGTGAAACTGCGAAAAAAATTTTGAGAGCGTAGGACGGCTGCCGAAAGTCCGCGTAAAAACGCCCCCCGGGCCTAAAGTTTCACCGTGCAAAATTCCCGGTGGTGTTATTATGAAACTAGAATATATTCCGCAGATTCTGAAAGTGATTGCGATAGTTAGACTCTTTTAGTTGCTTGGGAATCGTCGTTTGAAGATGGGCATGTGAAACTGCGAAAAAAATTTTGAGAGCGTAGGACGGCTGCCGAAAGTCCGCGTAAAAACGCCCCCCGGGCCTAAAGTTTCACCGTGCAAAATTCCCGGTGATGTTATTATGAAACTAGAATATATTCCGCAGATTCTGAAAGTGATTGCGATAGTTAGACTCTTTTAGTTGCTTGGGAATCGTCGTTTGAAGATGGGCATGTGAAACTCGGAAAAAAATTTTGAGAGCGCAGGACGGCTGCCGAAAGTCCGCGTAAAAACGCCCCCCGGGCCTAAAGTTTCACCGTGCAAAATTCCCGGTGGTGTTATTATGAAACTAGAATATATTCCGCAGATTCTGAAAGTGATTGCGATAGTTAGACTCTTTTAGTTGCTTGGGAATCGTCGTTTGAAGATGGGCATGTGAAACTGCGAAAAAAATTTTGAGAGCGTAGGACGGCTGCCGAAAGTCCGCGTAAAAACGCCCCCCGGGCCTAAAGTTTCACCGTGCAAAATTCCCGGTGATGTTATTATGAAACTAGAATATATTCCGCAGATTCTGAAAGTGATTGCGATAGTTAGACTCTTTTAGTTGCTTGGGAATCGTCGTTTGAAGATGGGCATGTGAAACTCGGAAAAAAATTTTGAGAGCGCAGGACGGCTGCCGAAAGTCCGCGTAAAAACGCCCCCCGGGCCTAAAGTTTCACCGTGCAAAATTCCCGGTGGTGTTATTATGAAACTAGAATATATTCCGCAGATTCTGAAAGTGATTGCGATAGTTAGACTCTTTTAGTTGCTTGGGAATCGTCGTTTGAAGATGGGCATGTGAAACTGCGAAAAAAATTTTGAGAGCGTAGGACGGCTGCCGAAAGTCCGCGTAAAAACGCCCCCCGGGCCTAAAGTTTCACCGTGCAAAATTCCCGGTGGTGTTATTATGAAACTAGAATATATTCCGCAGATTCTGAAAGTGATTGCGATAGTTAGACTCTTTTAGTTGCTTGGGAATCGTCGTTTGAAGATGGGCATGTGAAACTGCGAAAAAAATTTTGAGAGCGTAGGACGGCTGCCGAAAGTCCGCGTAAAAACGCCCCCCGGGCCTAAAGTTTCACCGTGCAAAATTCCCGGTGATGTTATTATGAAACTAGAATATATTCCGCAGATTCTGAAAGTGATTGCGATAGTTAGACTCTTTTAGTTGCTTGGGAATCGTCGTTTGAAGATGGGCATGTGAAACTCGGAAAAAAATTTTGAGAGCGCAGGACGGCTGCCGAAAGTCCGCGTAAAAACGCCCCCCGGGCCTAAAGTTTCACCGTGCAAAATTCCCGGTGGTGTTATTATGAAACTAGAATATATTCCGCAGATTCTGAAAGTGATTGCGATAGTTAGACTCTTTTAGTTGCTTGGGAATCGTCGTTTGAAGATGGGCATGTGAAACTGCGAAAAAAATTTTGAGAGCGTAGGACGGCTGCCGAAAGTCCGCGTAAAAACGCCCCCCGGGCCTAAAGTTTCACCGTGCAAAATTCCCGGTGGTGTTATTATGAAACTAGAATATATTCCGCAGATTCTGAAAGTGATTGCGATAGTTAGACTCTTTTAGTTGCTTGGGAATCGTCGTTTGAAGATGGGCATGTGAAACTGCGAAAAAAATTTTGAGAGCGTAGGACGGCTGCCGAAAGTCCGCGTAAAAACGCCCCCCGGGCCTAAAGTTTCACCGTGCAAAATTCCCGGTGATGTTATTATGAAACTAGAATATATTCCGCAGATTCTGAAAGTGATTGCGATAGTTAGACTCTTTTAGTTGCTTGGGAATCGTCGTTTGAAGATGGGCATGTGAAACTCGGAAAAAAATTTTGAGAGCGCAGGACGGCTGCCGAAAGTCCGCGTAAAAACGCCCCCCGGGCCTAAAGTTTCACCGTGCAAAATTCCCGGTGGTGTTATTATGAAACTAGAATATATTCCGCAGATTCTGAAAGTGATTGCGATAGTTAGACTCTTTTAGTTGCTTGGGAATCGTCGTTTGAAGATGGGCATGTGAAACTGCGAAAAAAATTTTGAGAGCGTAGGACGGCTGCCGAAAGTCCGCGTAAAAACGCCCCCCGGGCCTAAAGTTTCACCGTGCAAAATTCCCGGTGATGTTATTATGAAACTAGAATATATTCCGCAGATTCTGAAAGTGATTGCGATAGTTAGACTCTTTTAGTTGCTTGGGAATCGTCGTTTGAAGATGGGCATGTGAAACTCGGAAAAAAATTTTGAGAGCGCAGGACGGCTGCCGAAAGTCCGCGTAAAAACGCCCCCCGGGCCTAAAGTTTCACCGTGCAAAATTCCCGGTGGTGTTATTATGAAACTAGAATATATTCCGCAGATTCTGAAAGTGATTGCGATAGTTAGACTCTTTTAGTTGCTTGGGAATCGTCGTTTGAAGATGGGCATGTGAAACTGCGAAAAAAATTTTGAGAGCGTAGGACGGCTGCCGAAAGTCCGCGTAAAAACGCCCCCCGGGCCTAAAGTTTCACCGTGCAAAATTCCCGGTGATGTTATTATGAAACTAGAATATATTCCGCAGATTCTGAAAGTGATTGCGATAGTTAGACTCTTTTAGTTGCTTGGGAATCGTCGTTTGAAGATGGGCATGTGAAACTCGGAAAAAAATTTTGAGAGCGCAGGACGGCTGCCGAAAGTCCGCGTAAAAACTCCCCCCGGGCCTAAAGTTTCACCGTGCAAAATTCCCGGTGGTGTTATTATGAAACTAGAATATATTCCGCAGATTCTGAAAGTGATTGCGATAGTTAGACTCTTTTAGTTGCTTGGGAATCGTCGTTTGAAGATGGGCATGTGAAACTGCGAAAAAAATTTTGAGAGCGTAGGACGGCTGCCGAAAGTCCGCGTAAAAACGCCCCCCGGGCCTAAAGTTTCACCGTGCAAAATTCCCGGTGGTGTTATTATGAAACTAGAATATATTCCGCAGATTCTGAAAGTGATTGCGATAGTTAGACTCTTTTAGTTGCTTGGGAATCGTCGTTTGAAGATGGGCATGTGAAACTCGGAAAAAAATTTTGAGAGCGCAGGACGGCTGCCGAAAGTCCGCGTAAAAACGCCCCCCGGGCCTAAAGTTTCACCGTGCAAAATTCCCGGTGGTGTTATTATGAAACTAGAATATATTCCGCAGATTCTGAAAGTGATTGCGATAGTTAGACTCTTTTAGTTGCTTGGGAATCGTCGTTTGAAGATGGGCATGTGAAACTCGGAAAAAAATTTTGAGAGCGCAGGACGGCTGCCGAAAGTCCGCGTAAAAACGCCCCCCGGGCCTAAAGTTTCACCGTGCAAAATTCCCGGTGGTGTTATTATGAAACTAGAATATATTCCGCAGATTCTGAAAGTGATTGCGATAGTTAGACTCTTTTAGTTGCTTGGGAATCGTCGTTTGAAGATGGGCATGTGAAACTGCGAAAAAAACTTTGAGAGCGTAGGACGGCTGCCGAAAGTCCGCGTAAAAACGCCCCCCGGGCCTAAAGTTTCACCGTGCAAAATTCCCGGTGGTGTTATTATGAAACTAGAATATATTCCGCAGATTCTGAAAGTGATTGCGATAGTTAGACTCTTTTAGTTGCTTGGGAATCGTCGTTTGAAGATGGGCATGTGAAACTGCGAAAAAAATTTTGAGAGCGTAGGACGGCTGCCGAAAGTCCGCGTAAAAACGCCCCCCGGGCCTAAAGTTTCACCGTGCAAAATTCCCGGTGGTGTTATTATGAAACTAGAATATATTCCGCAGATTCTGAAAGTGATTGCGATAGTTAGACTCTTTTAGTTGCTTGGGAATCGTCGTTTGAAGATGGGCATGTGAAACTGCGAAAAAAATTTTGAGAGCGTAGGACGGCTGCCGAAAGTCCGCGTAAAAACGCCCCCCGGGCCTAAAGTTTCACCGTGCAAAATTCCCGGTGATGTTATTATGAAACTAGAATATATTCCGCAGATTCTGAAAGTGATTGCGATAGTTAGACTCTTTTAGTTGCTTGGGAATCGTCGTTTGAAGATGGGCATGTGAAACTCGGAAAAAAATTTTGAGAGCGCAGGACGGCTGCCGAAAGTCCGCGTAAAAACGCCCCCCGGGCCTAAAGTTTCACCGTGCAAAATTCCCGGTGGTGTTATTATGAAACTAGAATATATTCCGCAGATTCTGAAAGTGATTGCGATAGTTAGACTCTTTTAGTTGCTTGGGAATCGTCGTTTGAAGATGGGCATGTGAAACTGCGAAAAAAATTTTGAGAGCGTAGGACGGCTGCCGAAAGTCCGCGTAAAAACGCCCCCCGGGCCTAAAGTTTCACCGTGCAAAATTCCCGGTGATGTTATTATGAAACTAGAATATATTCCGCAGATTCTGAAAGTGATTGCGATAGTTAGACTCTTTTAGTTGCTTGGGAATCGTCGTTTGAAGATGGGCATGTGAAACTCGGAAAAAAATTTTGAGAGCGCAGGACGGCTGCCGAAAGTCCGCGTAAAAACGCCCCCCGGGCCTAAAGTTTCAACCGTGCAAAATTCCCGGTGGTGTTATTATGAAACTAGAATATATTCCGCAGATTCTGAAAGTGATTGCGATAGTTAGACTCTTTTAGTTGCTTGGGAATCGTCGTTTGAAGATGGGCATGTGAAACTGCGAAAAAAATTTTGAGAGCGTAGGACGGCTGCCGAAAGTCCGCGTAAAAACGCCCCCCGGGCCTAAAGTTTCACCGTGCAAAATTCCCGGTGATGTTATTATGAAACTAGAATATATTCCGCAGATTCTGAAAGTGATTGCGATAGTTAGACTCTTTTAGTTGCTTGGGAATCGTCGTTTGAAGATGGGCATGTGAAACTCGGAAAAAAATTTTGAGAGCGCAGGACGGCTGCCGAAAGTCCGCGTAAAAACGCCCCCCGGGCCTAAAGTTTCACCGTGCAAAATTCCCGGTGGTGTTATTATGAAACTAGAATATATTCCGCAGATTCTGAAAGTGATTGCGATAGTTAGACTCTTTTAGTTGCTTGGGAATCGTCGTTTGAAGATGGGCATGTGAAACTGCGAAAAAATTTTGAGAGCGTAGGACGGCTGCCGAAAGTCCGCGTAAAAACGCCCCCCGGGCCTAAAGTTTCACCGTGCAAAATTCCCGGTGATGTTATTATGAAACTAGAATATATTCCGCAGATTCTGAAAGTGATTGCGATAGTTAGACTCTTTTAGTTGCTTGGGAATCGTCGTTTGAAGATGGGCATGTGAAACTCGGAAAAAAATTTTGAGAGCGCAGGACGGCTGCCGAAAGTCCGCGTAAAAACGCCCCCCGGGCCTAAAGTTTCACCGTGCAAAATTCCCGGTGGTGTTATTATGAAACTAGAATATATTCCGCAGATTCTGAAAGTGATTGCGATAGTTAGACTCTTTTAGTTGCTTGGGAATCGTCGTTTGAAGATGGGCATGTGAAACTGCGAAAAAAATTTTGAGAGCGTAGGACGGCTGCCGAAAGTCCGCGTAAAAACGCCCCCCGGGCCTAAAGTTTCACCGTGCAAAATTCCCGGTGATGTTATTATGAAACTAGAATATATTCCGCAGATTCTGAAAGTGATTGCGATAGTTAGACTCTTTTAGTTGCTTGGGAATCGTCGTTTGAAGATGGGCATGTGAAACTCGGAAAAAAATTTTGAGAGCGCAGGACGGCTGCCGAAAGTCCGCGTAAAAACGCCCCCCGGGCCTAAAGTTTCACCGTGCAAAATTCCCGGTGGTGTTATTATGAAACTAGAATATATTCCGCAGATTCTGAAAGTGATTGCGATAGTTAGACTCTTTTAGTTGCTTGGGAATCGTCGTTTGAAGATGGGCATGTGAAACTGCGAAAAAAATTTTGAGAGCGTAGGACGGCTGCCGAAAGTCCGCGTAAAAACGCCCCCCGGGCCTAAAGTTTCACTGTGCAAAATTCCCGGTGGTGTTATTATGAAACTAGAATATATTCCGCAGATTCTGAAAGTGATTGCGATAGTTAGACTCTTTTAGTTGCTTGGGAATCGTCGTTTGAAGATGGGCATGTGAAACTGCGAAAAAAATTTTGAGAGCGTAGGACGGCTGCCGAAAGTCCGCGTAAAAACGCCCCCCGGGCCTAAAGTTTCACCGTGCAAAATTCCCGGTGATGTTATTATGAAACTAGAATATATTCCGCAGATTCTGAAAGTGATTGCGATAGTTAGACTCTTTTAGTTGCTTGGGAATCGTCGTTTGAAGATGGGCATGTGAAACTCGGAAAAAAATTTTGAGAGCGCAGGACGGCTGCCGAAAGTCCGCGTAAAAACGCCCCCCGGGCCTAAAGTTTCACCGTGCAAAATTCCCGGTGGTGTTATTATGAAACTAGAATATATTCCGCAGATTCTGAAAGTGATTGCGATAGTTAGACTCTTTTAGTTGCTTGGGAATCGTCGTTTGAAGATGGGCATGTGAAACTGCGAAAAAAATTTTGAGAGCGTAGGACGGCTGCCGAAAGTCCGCGTAAAAACGCCCCCCGGGCCTAAAGTTTCACCGTGCAAAATTCCCGGTGATGTTATTATGAAACTAGAATATATTCCGCAGATTCTGAAAGTGATTGCGATAGTTAGACTCTTTTAGTTGCTTGGGAATCGTCGTTTGAAGATGGGCATGTGAAACTCGGAAAAAAATTTTGAGAGCGCAGGACGGCTGCCGAAAGTCCGCGTAAAAACGCCCCCCGGGCCTAAAGTTTCACCGTGCAAAATTCCCGGTGGTGTTATTATGAAACTAGAATATATTCCGCAGATTCTGAAAGTGATTGCGATAGTTAGACTCTTTTAGTTGCTTGGGAATCGTCGTTTGAAGATGGGCATGTGAAACTGCGAAAAAAATTTTGAGAGCGTAGGACGGCTGCCGAAAGTCCGCGTAAAAACGCCCCCCGGGCCTAAAGTTTCACCGTGCAAAATTCCCGGTGATGTTATTATGAAACTAGAATATATTCCGCAGATTCTGAAAGTGATTGCGATAGTTAGACTCTTTTAGTTGCTTGGGAATCGTCGTTTGAAGATGGGCATGTGAAACTCGGAAAAAAATTTTGAGAGCGCAGGACGGCTGCCGAAAGTCCGCGTAAAAACGCCCTCCGGGCCTAAAGTTTCACCGTGCAAAATTCCCGGTGGTGTTATTATGAAACTAGAATATATTCCGCAGATTCTGAAAGTGATTGCGATAGTTAGACTCTTTTAGTTGCTTGGGAATCGTCGTTTGAAGATGGGCATGTGAAACTGCGAAAAAAATTTTGAGAGCGTAGGACGGCTGCCGAAAGTCCGCGTAAAAACGCCCCCCGGGCCTAAAGTTTCACCGTGCAAAATTCCCGGTGGTGTTATTATGAAACTAGAATATATTCCGCAGATTCTGAAAGTGATTGCGATAGTTAGACTCTTTTAGTTGCTTGGGAATCGTCGTTTGAAGATGGGCATGTGAAACTGCGAAAAAAATTTTGAGAGCGTAGGACGGCTGCCGAAAGTCCGCGTAAAAACGCCCCCCGGGCCTAAAGTTTCACCGTGCAAAATTCCCGGTGATGTTATTATGAAACTAGAATATATTCCGCAGATTCTGAAAGTGATTGCGATAGTTAGACTCTTTTAGTTGCTTGGGAATCGTCGTTTGAAGATGGGCATGTGAAACTCGGAAAAAAATTTTGAGAGCGCAGGACGGCTGCCGAAAGTCCGCGTAAAAACGCCCCCCGGGCCTAAAGTTTCACCGTGCAAAATTCCCGGTGGTGTTATTATGAAACTAGAATATATTCCGCAGATTCTGAAAGTGATTGCGATAGTTAGACTCTTTTAGTTGCTTGGGAATCGTCGTTTGAAGATGGGCATGTGAAACTGCGAAAAAAATTTTGAGAGCGTAGGACGGCTGCCGAAAGTCCGCGTAAAAACGCCCCCCGGGCCTAAAGTTTCACCGTGCAAAATTCCCGGTGATGTTATTATGAAACTAGAATATATTCCGCAGATTCTGAAAGTGATTGCGATAGTTAGACTCTTTTAGTTGCTTGGGAATCGTCGTTTGAAGATGGGCATGTGAAACTCGGAAAAAAATTTTGAGAGCGCAGGACGGCTGCCGAAAGTCCGCGTAAAAACGCCCCCCGGGCCTAAAGTTTCACCGTGCAAAATTCCCGGTGGTGTTATTATGAAACTAGAATATATTCCGCAGATTCTGAAAGTGATTGCGATAGTTAGACTCTTTTAGTTGCTTGGGAATCGTCGTTTGAAGATGGGCATGTGAAACTGCGAAAAAAATTTTGAGAGCGTAGGACGGCTGCCGAAAGTCCGCGTAAAAACGCCCCCCGGGCCTAAAGTTTCACCGTGCAAAATTCCCGGTGATGTTATTATGAAACTAGAATATATTCCGCAGATTCTGAAAGTGATTGCGATAGTTAGACTCTTTTAGTTGCTTGGGAATCGTCGTTTGAAGATGGGCATGTGAAACTCGGAAAAAAATTTTGAGAGCGCAGGACGGCTGCCGAAAGTCCGCGTAAAAACGCCCCCCGGGCCTAAAGTTTCACCGTGCAAAATTCCCGGTGGTGTTATTATGAAACTAGAATATATTCCGCAGATTCTGAAAGTGATTGCGATAGTTAGACTCTTTTAGTTGCTTGGGAATCGTCGTTTGAAGATGGGCATGTGAAACTGCGAAAAAAATTTTGAGAGCGTAGGACGGCTGCCGAAAGTCCGCGTAAAAACGCCCCCCGGGCCTAAAGTTTCACCGTGCAAAATTCCCGGTGGTGTTATTATGAAACTAGAATATATTCCGCAGATTCTGAAAGTGATTGCGATAGTTAGACTCTTTTAGTTGCTTGGGAATCGTCGTTTGAAGATGGGCATGTGAAACTGCGAAAAAAATTTTGAGAGCGTAGGACGGCTGCCGAAAGTCCGCGTAAAAACGCCCCCCGGGCCTAAAGTTTCACCGTGCAAAATTCCCGGTGATGTTATTATGAAACTAGAATATATTCCGCAGATTCTGAAAGTGATTGCGATAGTTAGACTCTTTTAGTTGCTTGGGAATCGTCGTTTGAAGATGGGCATGTGAAACTCGGAAAAAAATTTTGAGAGCGCAGGACGGCTGCCGAAAGTCCGCGTAAAAACGCCCCCCGGGCCTAAAGTTTCACCGTGCAAAATTCCCGGTGGTGTTATTATGAAACTAGAATATATTCCGCAGATTCTGAAAGTGATTGCGATAGTTAGACTCTTTTAGTTGCTTGGGAATCGTCGTTTGAAGATGGGCATGTGAAACTGCGAAAAAAATTTTGAGAGCGTAGGACGGCTGCCGAAAGTCCGCGTAAAAACGCCCCCCGGGCCTAAAGTTTCACCGTGCAAAATTCCCGGTGATGTTATTATGAAACTAGAATATATTCCGCAGATTCTGAAAGTGATTGCGATAGTTAGACTCTTTTAGTTGCTTGGGAATCGTCGTTTGAAGATGGGCATGTGAAACTCGGAAAAAAATTTTGAGAGCGCAGGACGGCTGCCGAAAGTCCGCGTAAAAACGCCCCCCGGGCCTAAAGTTTCACCGTGCAAAATTCCCGGTGGTGTTATTATGAAACTAGAATATATTCCGCAGATTCTGAAAGTGATTGCGATAGTTAGACTCTTTTAGTTGCTTGGGAATCGTCGTTTGAAGATGGGCATGTGAAACTGCGAAAAAAATTTTGAGAGCGTAGGACGGCTGCCGAAAGTCCGCGTAAAAACGCCCCCCGGGCCTAAAGTTTCACCGTGCAAAATTCCCGGTGATGTTATTATGAAACTAGAATATATTCCGCAGATTCTGAAAGTGATTGCGATAGTTAGACTCTTTTAGTTGCTTGGGAATCGTCGTTTGAAGATGGGCATGTGAAACTCGGAAAAAAATTTTGAGAGCGCAGGACGGCTGCCGAAAGTCCGCGTAAAAACGCCCCCCGGGCCTAAAGTTTCACCGTGCAAAATTCCCGGTGGTGTTATTATGAAACTAGAATATATTCCGCAGATTCTGAAAGTGATTGCGATAGTTAGACTCTTTTAGTTGCTTGGGAATCGTCGTTTGAAGATGGGCATGTGAAACTGCGAAAAAAATTTTGAGAGCGTAGGACGGCTGCCGAAAGTCCGCGTAAAAACGCCCCCCGGGCCTAAAGTTTCACCGTGCAAAATTCCCGGTGGTGTTATTATGAAACTAGAATATATTCCGCAGATTCTGAAAGTGATTGCGATAGTTAGACTCTTTTAGTTGCTTGGGAATCGTCGTTTGAAGATGGGCATGTGAAACTGCGAAAAAAATTTTGAGAGCGTAGGACGGTTGCCGAAAGTCCGCGTAAAAACGCCCCCCGGGCCTAAAGTTTCACCGTGCAAAATTCCCGGTGATGTTATTATGAAACTAGAATATATTCCGCAGATTCTGAAAGTGATTGCGATAGTTAGACTCTTTTAGTTGCTTGGGAATCGTCGTTTGAAGATGGGCATGTGAAACTCGGAAAAAAATTTTGAGAGCGCAGGACGGCTGCCGAAAGTCCGCGTAAAAACGCCCCCCGGGCCTAAAGTTTCACCGTGCAAAATTCCCGGTGGTGTTATTATGAAACTAGAATATATTCCGCAGATTCTGAAAGTGATTGCGATAGTTAGACTCTTTTAGTTGCTTGGGAATCGTCGTTTGAAGATGGGCATGTGAAACTGCGAAAAAAATTTTGAGAGCGTAGGACGGCTGCCGAAAGTCCGCGTAAAAACGCCCCCCGGGCCTAAAGTTTCACCGTGCAAAATTCCCGGTGATGTTATTATGAAACTAGAATATATTCCGCAGATTCTGAAAGTGATTGCGATAGTTAGACTCTTTTAGTTGCTTGGGAATCGTCGTTTGAAGATGGGCATGTGAAACTCGGAAAAAAATTTTGAGAGCGCAGGACGGCTGCCGAAAGTCCGCGTAAAAACGCCCCCCGGGCCTAAAGTTTCACCGTGCAAAATTCCCGGTGGTGTTATTATGAAACTAGAATATATTCCGCAGATTCTGAAAGTGATTGCGATAGTTAGACTCTTTTAGTTGCTTGGGAATCGTCGTTTGAAGATGGGCATGTGAAACTGCGAAAAAAATTTTGAGAGCGTAGGACGGCTGCCGAAAGTCCGCGTAAAAACGCCCCCCGGGCCTAAAGTTTCACCGTGCAAAATTCCCGGTGATGTTATTATGAAACTAGAATATATTCCGCAGATTCTGAAAGTGATTGCGATAGTTAGACTCTTTTAGTTGCTTGGGAATCGTCGTTTGAAGATGGGCATGTGAAACTCGGAAAAAAATTTTGAGAGCGCAGGACGGCTGCCGAAAGTCCGCGTAAAAACGCCCCCCGGGCCTAAAGTTTCACCGTGCAAAATTCCCGGTGGTGTTATTATGAAACTAGAATATATTCCGCAGATTCTGAAAGTGATTGCGATAGTTAGACTCTTTTAGTTGCTTGGGAATCGTCGTTTGAAGATGGGCATGTGAAACTGCGAAAAAAATTTTGAGAGCGTAGGACGGCTGCCGAAAGTCCGCGTAAAAACGCCCCCCGGGCCTAAAGTTTCACCGTGCAAAATTCCCGGTGGTGTTATTATGAAACTAGAATATATTCCGCAGATTCTGAAAGTGATTGCGATAGTTAGACTCTTTTAGTTGCTTGGGAATCGTCGTTTGAAGATGGGCATGTGAAACTGCGAAAAAAATTTTGAGAGCGTAGGACGGCTGCCGAAAGTCCGCGTAAAAACGCCCCCCGGGCCTAAAGTTTCACCGTGCAAAATTCCCGGTGATGTTATTATGAAACTAGAATATATTCCGCAGATTCTGAAAGTGATTGCGATAGTTAGACTCTTTTAGTTGCTTGGGAATCGTCGTTTGAAGATGGGCATGTGAAACTCGGAAAAAAATTTTGAGAGCGCAGGACGGCTGCCGAAAGTCCGCGTAAAAACGCCCCCCGGGCCTAAAGTTTCACCGTGCAAAATTCCCGGTGGTGTTATTATGAAACTAGAATATATTCCGCAGATTCTGAAAGTGATTGCGATAGTTAGACTCTTTTAGTTGCTTGGGAATCGTCGTTTGAAGATGGGCATGTGAAACTGCGAAAAAAATTTTGAGAGCGTAGGACGGCTGCCGAAAGTCCGCGTAAAAACGCCCCCCGGGCCTAAAGTTTCACCGTGCAAAATTCCCGGTGATGTTATTATGAAACTAGAATATATTCCGCAGATTCTGAAAGTGATTGCGATAGTTAGACTCTTTTAGTTGCTTGGGAATCGTCGTTTGAAGATGGGCATGTGAAACTCGGAAAAAAATTTTGAGAGCGCAGGACGGCTGCCGAAAGTCCGCGTAAAAACGCCCCCCGGGCCTAAAGTTTCACCGTGCAAAATTCCCGGTGGTGTTATTATGAAACTAGAATATATTCCGCAGATTCTGAAAGTGATTGCGATAGTTAGACTCTTTTAGTTGCTTGGGAATCGTCGTTTGAAGATGGGCATGTGAAACTGCGAAAAAAATTTTGAGAGCGTAGGACGGCTGCCGAAAGTCCGCGTAAAAACGCCCCCCGGGCCTAAAGTTTCACCGTGCAAAATTCCCGGTGATGTTATTATGAAACTAGAATATATTCCGCAGATTCTGAAAGTGATTGCGATAGTTAGACTCTTTTAGTTGCTTGGGAATCGTCGTTTGAAGATGGGCATGTGAAACTCGGAAAAAAATTTTGAGAGCGCAGGACGGCTGCCGAAAGTCCGCGTAAAAACGCCCCCCGGGCCTAAAGTTTCACCGTGCAAAATTCCCGGTGGTGTTATTATGAAACTAGAATATATTCCGCAGATTCTGAAAGTGATTGCGATAGTTAGACTCTTTTAGTTGCTTGGGAATCGTCGTTTGAAGATGGGCATGTGAAACTGCGAAAAAAATTTTGAGAGCGTAGGACGGCTGCCGAAAGTCCGCGTAAAAACGCCCCCCGGGCCTAAAGTTTCACCGTGCAAAATTCCCGGTGGTGTTATTATGAAACTAGAATATATTCCGCAGATTCTGAAAGTGATTGCGATAGTTAGACTCTTTTAGTTGCTTGGGAATCGTCGTTTGAAGATGGGCATGTGAAACTGCGAAAAAAATTTTGAGAGCGTAGGACGGCTGCCGAAAGTCCGCGTAAAAACGCCCCCCGGGCCTAAAGTTTCACCGTGCAAAATTCCCGGTGATGTTATTATGAAACTAGAATATATTCCGCAGATTCTGAAAGTGATTGCGATAGTTAGACTCTTTTAGTTGCTTGGGAATCGTCGTTTGAAGATGGGCATGTGAAACTCGGAAAAAAATTTTGAGAGCGCAGGACGGCTGCCGAAAGTCCGCGTAAAAACGCCCCCCGGGCCTAAAGTTTCACCGTGCAAAATTCCCGGTGGTGTTATTATGAAACTAGAATATATTCCGCAGATTCTGAAAGTGATTGCGATAGTTAGACTCTTTTAGTTGCTTGGGAATCGTCGTTTGAAGATGGGCATGTGAAACTGCGAAAAAAATTTTGAGAGCGTAGGACGGCTGCCGAAAGTCCGCGTAAAAACGCCCCCCGGGCCTAAAGTTTCACCGTGCAAAATTCCCGGTGATGTTATTATGAAACTAGAATATATTCCGCAGATTCTGAAAGTGATTGCGATAGTTAGACTCTTTTAGTTGCTTGGGAATCGTCGTTTGAAGATGGGCATGTGAAACTCGGAAAAAAATTTTGAGAGCGCAGGACGGCTGCCGAAAGTCCGCGTAAAAACGCCCCCCGGGCCTAAAGTTTCACCGTGCAAAATTCCCGGTGGTGTTATTATGAAACTAGAATATATTCCGCAGATTCTGAAAGTGATTGCGATAGTTAGACTCTTTTAGTTGCTTGGGAATCGTCGTTTGAAGATGGGCAAGTGAAACTGCGAAAAAAATTTTGAGAGCGTAGGACGGCTGCCGAAAGTCCGCGTAAAAACGCCCCCCGGGCCTAAAGTTTCACCGTGCAAAATTCCCGGTGGTGTTATTATGAAACTAGAATATATTCCGCAGATTCTGAAAGTGATTGCGATAGTTAGACTCTTTTAGTTGCTTGGGAATCGTCGTTTGAAGATGGGCATGTGAAACTGCGAAAAAAATTTTGAGAGCGTAGGACGGCTGCCGAAAGTCCGCGTAAAAACGCCCCCCGGGCCTAAAGTTTCACCGTGCAAAATTCCCGGTGATGTTATTATGAAACTAGAATATATTCCGCAGATTCTGAAAGTGATTGCGATAGTTAGACTCTTTTAGTTGCTTGGGAATCGTCGTTTGAAGATGGGCATGTGAAACTCGGAAAAAAATTTTGAGAGCGCAGGACGGCTGCCGAAAGTCCGCGTAAAAACGCCCCCCGGGCCTAAAGTTTCACCGTGCAAAATTCCCGGTGGTGTTATTATGAAACTAGAATATATTCCGCAGATTCTGAAAGTGATTGCGATAGTTAGACTCTTTTAGTTGCTTGGGAATCGTCGTTTGAAGATGGGCATGTGAAACTCGGAAAAAAATTTTTCTGAAAGTGATTGCGATAGTTAGACTCTTTTAGTTGCTTGGGAATCGTCGTTTGAAGATGGGCATGTGAAACTCGGAAAAAAATTTTGAGAGCGCAGGACGGCTGCCGAAAGTCCGCGTAAAAACGCCCCCCGGGCCTAAAGTTTCACCGTGCAAAATTCCCGGTGGTGTTATTATGAAACTAGAATATATTCCGCAGATTCTGAAAGTGATTGCGATAGTTAGACTCTTTTAGTTGCTTGGGAATCGTCGTTTGAAGATGGGCATGTGAAACTCGGAAAAAAATTTTGAGAGCGCAGGACGGCTGCCGAAAGTCCGCGTAAAAACGCCCCCCGGGCCTAAAGTTTCACCGTGCAAAATTCCCGGTGGTGTTATTATGAAACTAGAATATATTCCGCAGATTCTGAAAGTGATTGCGATAGTTAGACTCTTTTAGTTGCTTGGGAATCGTCGTTTGAAGATGGGCATGTGAAACTGCGAAAAAAATTTTGAGAGCGTAGGACGGCTGCCGAAAGTCCGCGTAAAAACGCCCCCCGGGCCTAAAGTTTCACCGTGCAAAATTCCCGGTGGTGTTATTATGAAACTAGAATATATTCCGCAGATTCTGAAAGTGATTGCGATAGTTAGACTCTTTTAGTTGCTTGGGAATCGTCGTTTGAAGATGGGCATGTGAAACTGCGAAAAAAATTTTGAGAGCGTAGGACGGCTGCCGAAAGTCCGCGTAAAAACGCCCCCCGGGCCTAAAGTTTCACCGTGCAAAATTCCCGGTGGTGTTATTATGAAACTAGAATATATTCCGCAGATTCTGAAAGTGATTGCGATAGTTAGACTCTTTTAGTTGCTTGGGAATCGTCGTTTGAAGATGGGCATGTGAAACTGCGAAAAAAATTTTGAGAGCGTAGGACGGCTGCCGAAAGTCCGCGTAAAAACGCCCCCCGGGCCTAAAGTTTCACCGTGCAAAATTCCCGGTGATGTTATTATGAAACTAGAATATATTCCGCAGATTCTGAAAGTGATTGCGATAGTTAGACTCTTTTAGTTGCTTGGGAATCGTCGTTTGAAGATGGGCATGTGAAACTCGGAAAAAAATTTTGAGAGCGCAGGACGGCTGCCGAAAGTCCGCGTAAAAACGCCCCCCGGGCCTAAAGTTTCACCGTGCAAAATTCCCGGTGGTGTTATTATGAAACTAGAATATATTCCGCAGATTCTGAAAGTGATTGCGATAGTTAGACTCTTTTAGTTGCTTGGGAATCGTCGTTTGAAGATGGGCATGTGAAACTGCGAAAAAAATTTTGAGAGCGTAGGACGGCTGCCGAAAGTCCGCGTAAAAACGCCCCCCGGGCCTAAAGTTTCACCGTGCAAAATTCCCGGTGATGTTATTATGAAACTAGAATATATTCCGCAGATTCTGAAAGTGATTGCGATAGTTAGACTCTTTTAGTTGCTTGGGAATCGTCGTTTGAAGATGGGCATGTGAAACTCGGAAAAAAATTTTGAGAGCGCAGGACGGCTGCCGAAAGTCCGCGTAAAAACGCCCCCCGGGCCTAAAGTTTCACCGTGCAAAATTCCCGGTGGTGTTATTATGAAACTAGAATATATTCCGCAGATTCTGAAAGTGATTGCGATAGTTAGACTCTTTTAGTTGCTTGGGAATCGTCGTTTGAAGATGGGCATGTGAAACTGCGAAAAAAATTTTGAGAGCGTAGGACGGCTGCCGAAAGTCCGCGTAAAAACGCCCCCCGGGCCTAAAGTTTCACCGTGCAAAATTCCCGGTGATGTTATTATGAAACTAGAATATATTCCGCAGATTCTGAAAGTGATTGCGATAGTTAGACTCTTTTAGTTGCTTGGGAATCGTCGTTTGAAGATGGGCATGTGAAACTCGGAAAAAAATTTTGAGAGCGCAGGACGGCTGCCGAAAGTCCGCGTAAAAACGCCCCCCGGGCCTAAAGTTTCACCGTGCAAAATTCCCGGTGGTGTTATTATGAAACTAGAATATATTCCGCAGATTCTGAAAGTGATTGCGATAGTTAGACTCTTTTAGTTGCTTGGGAATCGTCGTTTGAAGATGGGCATGTGAAACTGCGAAAAAAATTTTGAGAGCGTAGGACGGCTGCCGAAAGTCCGCGTAAAAACGCCCCCCGGGCCTAAAGTTTTACCGTGCAAAATTCCCGGTGATGTTATTATGAAACTAGAATATATTCCGCAGATTCTGAAAGTGATTGCGATAGTTAGACTCTTTTAGTTGCTTGGGAATCGTCGTTTGAAGATGGGCATGTGAAACTCGGAAAAAAATTTTGAGAGCGCAGGACGGCTGCCGAAAGTCCGCGTAAAAACGCCCCCCGGGCCTAAAGTTTCACCGTGCAAAATTCCCGGTGGTGTTATTATGAAACTAGAATATATTCCGCAGATTCTGAAAGTGATTGCGATAGTTAGACTCTTTTAGTTGCTTGGGAATCGTCGTTTGAAGATGGGCATGTGAAACTGCGAAAAAAATTTTGAGAGCGTAGGACGGCTGCCGAAAGTCCGCGTAAAAACGCCCCCCGGGCCTAAAGTTTCACCGTGCAAAATTCCCGGTGATGTTATTATGAAACTAGAATATATTCCGCAGATTCTGAAAGTGATTGCGATAGTTAGACTCTTTTAGTTGCTTGGGAATCGTCGTTTGAAGATGGGCATGTGAAACTCGGAAAAAAATTTTGAGAGCGCAGGACGGCTGCCGAAAGTCCGCGTAAAAACGCCCCCCGGGCCTAAAGTTTCACCGTGCAAAATTCCCGGTGGTGTTATTATGAAACTAGAATATATTCCGCAGATTCTGAAAGTGATTGCGATAGTTAGACTCTTTTAGTTGCTTGGGAATCGTCGTTTGAAGATGGGCATGTGAAACTGCGAAAAAAATTTTGAGAGCGTAGGACGGCTGCCGAAAGTCCGCGTAAAAACGCCCCCCGGGCCTAAAGTTTCACCGTGCAAAATTCCCGGTGATGTTATTATGAAACTAGAATATATTCCGCAGATTCTGAAAGTGATTGCGATAGTTAGACTCTTTTAGTTGCTTGGGAATCGTCGTTTGAAGATGGGCATGTGAAACTCGGAAAAAAATTTTGAGAGCGCAGGACGGCTGCCGAAAGTCCGCGTAAAAACGCCCCCCGGGCCTAAAGTTTCACCGTGCAAAATTCCCGGTGGTGTTATTATGAAACTAGAATATATTCCGCAGATTCTGAAAGTGATTGCGATAGTTAGACTCTTTTAGTTGCTTGGGAATCGTCGTTTGAAGATGGGCATGTGAAACTGCGAAAAAAATTTTGAGAGCGTAGGACGGCTGCCGAAAGTCCGCGTAAAAACGCCCCCCGGGCCTAAAGTTTCACCGTGCAAAATTCCCGGTGGTGTTATTATGAAACTAGAATATATTCCGCAGATTCTGAAAGTGATTGCGATAGTTAGACTCTTTTAGTTGCTTGGGAATCGTCGTTTGAAGATGGGCATGTGAAACTGCGAAAAAAATTTTGAGAGCGTAGGACGGCTGCCGAAAGTCCGCGTAAAAACGCCCCCCGGGCCTAAAGTTTCACCGTGCAAAATTCCCGGTGATGTTATTATGAAACTAGAATATATTCCGCAGATTCTGAAAGTGATTGCGATAGTTAGACTCTTTTAGTTGCTTGGGAATCGTCGTTTGAAGATGGGCATGTGAAACTCGGAAAAAAATTTTGAGAGCGCAGGACGGCTGCCGAAAGTCCGCGTAAAAACGCCCCCCGGGCCTAAAGTTTCACCGTGCAAAATTCCCGGTGGTGTTATTATGAAACTAGAATATATTCCGCAGATTCTGAAAGTGATTGCGATAGTTAGACTCTTTTAGTTGCTTGGGAATCGTCGTTTGAAGATGGGCATGTGAAACTGCGAAAAAAATTTTGAGAGCGTAGGACGGCTGCCGAAAGTCCGCGTAAAAACGCCCCCCGGGCCTAAAGTTTCACCGTGCAAAATTCCCGGTGATGTTATTATGAAACTAGAATATATTCCGCAGATTCTGAAAGTGATTGCGATAGTTAGACTCTTTTAGTTGCTTGGGAATCGTCGTTTGAAGATGGGCATGTGAAACTCGGAAAAAAATTTTGAGAGCGCAGGACGGCTGCCGAAAGTCCGCGTAAAAACGCCCCCCGGGCCTAAAGTTTCACCGTGCAAAATTCCCGGTGGTGTTATTATGAAACTAGAATATATTCCGCAGATTCTGAAAGTGATTGCGATAGTTAGACTCTTTTAGTTGCTTGGGAATCGTCGTTTGAAGATGGGCATGTGAAACTGCGAAAAAAATTTTGAGAGCGTAGGACGGCTGCCGAAAGTCCGCGTAAAAACGCCCCCCGGGCCTAAAGTTTCACCGTGCAAAATTCCCGGTGATGTTATTATGAAACTAGAATATATTCCGCAGATTCTGAAAGTGATTGCGATAGTTAGACTCTTTTAGTTGCTTGGGAATCGTCGTTTGAAGATGGGCATGTGAAACTCGGAAAAAAATTTTGAGAGCGCAGGACGGCTGCCGAAAGTCCGCGTAAAAACGCCCCCCGGGCCTAAAGTTTCACCGTGCAAAATTCCCGGTGGTGTTATTATGAAACTAGAATATATTCCGCAGATTCTGAAAGTGATTGCGATAGTTAGACTCTTTTAGTTGCTTGGGAATCGTCGTTTGAAGATGGGCATGTGAAACTGCGAAAAAAATTTTGAGAGCGTAGGACGGCTGCCGAAAGTCCGCGTAAAAACGCCCCCCGGGCCTAAAGTTTCACCGTGCAAAATTCCCGGTGGTGTTATTATGAAACTAGAATATATTCCGCAGATTCTGAAAGTGATTGCGATAGTTAGACTCTTTTAGTTGCTTGGGAATCGTCGTTTGAAGATGGGCATGTGAAACTCGGAAAAAAATTTTGAGAGCGCAGGACGGCTGCCGAAAGTCCGCGTAAAAACGCCCCCCGGGCCTAAAGTTTCACCGTGCAAAATTCCCGGTGGTGTTATTATGAAACTAGAATATATTCCGCAGATTCTGAAAGTGATTGCGATAGTTAGACTCTTTTAGTTGCTTGGGAATCGTCGTTTGAAGATGGGCATGTGAAACTCGGAAAAAAATTTTGAGAGCGCAGGACGGCTGCCGAAAGTCCGCGTAAAAACGCCCCCCGGGCCTAAAGTTTCACCGTGCAAAATTCCCGGTGGTGTTATTATGAAACTAGAATATATTCCGCAGATTCTGAAAGTGATTGCGATAGTTAGACTCTTTTAGTTGCTTGGGAATCGTCGTTTGAAGATGGGCATGTGAAACTGCGAAAAAAATTTTGAGAGCGTAGGACGGCTGCCGAAAGTCCGCGTAAAAACGCCCCCCGGGCCTAAAGTTTCACCGTGCAAAATTCCCGGTGGTGTTATTATGAAACTAGAATATATTCCGCAGATTCTGAAAGTGATTGCGATAGTTAGACTCTTTTAGTTGCTTGGGAATCGTCGTTTGAAGATGGGCATGTGAAACTGCGAAAAAAATTTTGAGAGCGTAGGACGGCTGCCGAAAGTCCGCGTAAAAACGCCCCCCGGGCCTAAAGTTTCACCGTGCAAAATTCCCGGTGGTGTTATTATGAAACTAGAATATATTCCGCAGATTCTGAAAGTGATTGCGATAGTTAGACTCTTTTAGTTGCTTGGGAATCGTCGTTTGAAGATGGGCATGTGAAACTGCGAAAAAAATTTTGAGAGCGTAGGACGGCTGCCGAAAGTCCGCGTAAAAACGCCCCCCGGGCCTAAAGTTTCACCGTGCAAAATTCCCGGTGATGTTATTATGAAACTAGAATATATTCCGCAGATTCTGAAAGTGATTGCGATAGTTAGACTCTTTTAGTTGCTTGGGAATCGTCGTTTGAAGATGGGCATGTGAAACTCGGAAAAAAATTTTGAGAGCGCAGGACGGCTGCCGAAAGTCCGCGTAAAAACGCCCCCCGGGCCTAAAGTTTCACCGTGCAAAATTCCCGGTGGTGTTATTATGAAACTAGAATATATTCCGCAGATTCTGAAAGTGATTGCGATAGTTAGACTCTTTTAGTTGCTTGGGAATCGTCGTTTAAAGATGGGCATGTGAAACTGCGAAAAAAATTTTGAGAGCGTAGGACGGCTGCCGAAAGTCCGCGTAAAAACGCCCCCCGGGCCTAAAGTTTCACCGTGCAAAATTCCCGGTGATGTTATTATGAAACTAGAATATATTCCGCAGATTCTGAAAGTGATTGCGATAGTTAGACTCTTTTAGTTGCTTGGGAATCGTCGTTTGAAGATGGGCATGTGAAACTCGGAAAAAAATTTTGAGAGCGCAGGACGGCTGCCGAAAGTCCGCGTAAAAACGCCCCCCGGGCCTAAAGTTTCACCGTGCAAAATTCCCGGTGGTGTTATTATGAAACTAGAATATATTCCGCAGATTCTGAAAGTGATTGCGATAGTTAGACTCTTTTAGTTGCTTGGGAATCGTCGTTTGAAGATGGGCATGTGAAACTGCGAAAAAAATTTTGAGAGCGTAGGACGGCTGCCGAAAGTCCGCGTAAAAACGCCCCCCGGGCCTAAAGTTTCACCGTGCAAAATTCCCGGTGATGTTATTATGAAACTAGAATATATTCCGCAGATTCTGAAAGTGATTGCGATAGTTAGACTCTTTTAGTTGCTTGGGAATCGTCGTTTGAAGATGGGCATGTGAAACTCGGAAAAAAATTTTGAGAGCGCAGGACGGCTGCCGAAAGTCCGCGTAAAAACGCCCCCCGGGCCTAAAGTTTCACCGTGCAAAATTCCCGGTGGTGTTATTATGAAACTAGAATATATTCCGCAGATTCTGAAAGTGATTGCGATAGTTAGACTCTTTTAGTTGCTTGGGAATCGTCGTTTGAAGATGGGCATGTGAAACTGCGAAAAAAATTTTGAGAGCGTAGGACGGCTGCCGAAAGTCCGCGTAAAAACGCCCCCCGGGCCTAAAGTTTCACCGTGCAAAATTCCCGGTGATGTTATTATGAAACTAGAATATATTCCGCAGATTCTGAAAGTGATTGCGATAGTTAGACTCTTTTAGTTGCTTGGGAATCGTCGTTTGAAGATGGGCATGTGAAACTCGGAAAAAAATTTTGAGAGCGCAGGACGGCTGCCGAAAGTCCGCGTAAAAACGCCCCCCGGGCCTAAAGTTTCACCGTGCAAAATTCCCGGTGGTGTTATTATGAAACTAGAATATATTCCGCAGATTCTGAAAGTGATTGCGATAGTTAGACTCTTTTAGTTGCTTGGGAATCGTCGTTTGAAGATGGGCATGTGAAACTGCGAAAAAAATTTTGAGAGCGTAGGACGGCTGCCGAAAGTCCGCGTAAAAACGCCCCCCGGGCCTAAAGTTTCACCGTGCAAAATTCCCGGTGATGTTATTATGAAACTAGAATATATTCCGCAGATTCTGAAAGTGATTGCGATAGTTAGACTCTTTTAGTTGCTTGGGAATCGTCGTTTGAAGATGGGCATGTGAAACTCGGAAAAAAATTTTGAGAGCGCAGGACGGCTGCCGAAAGTCCGCGTAAAAACGCCCCCCGGGCCTAAAGTTTCACCGTGCAAAATTCCCGGTGGTGTTATTATGAAACTAGAATATATTCCGCAGATTCTGAAAGTGATTGCGATAGTTAGACTCTTTTAGTTGCTTGGGAATCGTCGTTTGAAGATGGGCATGTGAAACTGCGAAAAAAATTTTGAGAGCGTAGGACGGCTGCCGAAAGTCCGCGTAAAAACGCCCCCCGGGCCTAAAGTTTCACCGTGCAAAATTCCCGGTGATGTTATTATGAAACTAGAATATATTCCGCAGATTCTGAAAGTGATTGCGATAGTTAGACTCTTTTAGTTGCTTGGGAATCGTCGTTTGAAGATGGGCATGTGAAACTCGGAAAAAAATTTTGAGAGCGCAGGACGGCTGCCGAAAGTCCGCGTAAAAACGCCCCCCGGGCCTAAAGTTTCACCGTGCAAAATTCCCGGTGGTGTTATTATGAAACTAGAATATATTCCGCAGATTCTGAAAGTGATTGCGATAGTTAGACTCTTTTAGTTGCTTGGGAATCGTCGTTTGAAGATGGGCATGTGAAACTGCGAAAAAAATTTTGAGAGCGTAGGACGGCTGCCGAAAGTCCGCGTAAAAACGCCCCCCGGGCCTAAAGTTTCACCGTGCAAAATTCCCGGTGGTGTTATTATGAAACTAGAATATATTCCGCAGATTCTGAAAGTGATTGCGATAGTTAGACTCTTTTAGTTGCTTGGGAATCGTCGTTTGAAGATGGGCATGTGAAACTGCGAAAAAAATTTTGAGAGCGTAGGACGGCTGCCGAAAGTCCGCGTAAAAACGCCCCCCGGGCCTAAAGTTTCACCGTGCAAAATTCCCGGTGATGTTATTATGAAACTAGAATATATTCCGCAGATTCTGAAAGTGATTGCGATAGTTAGACTCTTTTAGTTGCTTGGGAATCGTCGTTTGAAGATGGGCATGTGAAACTCGGAAAAAAATTTTGAGAGCGCAGGACGGCTGCCGAAAGTCCGCGTAAAAACGCCCCCCGGGCCTAAAGTTTCACCGTGCAAAATTCCCGGTGGTGTTATTATGAAACTAGAATATATTCCGCAGATTCTGAAAGTGATTGCGATAGTTAGACTCTTTTAGTTGCTTGGGAATCGTCGTTTGAAGATGGGCATGTGAAACTGCGAAAAAAATTTTGAGAGCGTAGGACGGCTGCCGAAAGTCCGCGTAAAAACGCCCCCCGGGCCTAAAGTTTCACCGTGCAAAATTCCCGGTGATGTTATTATGAAACTAGAATATATTCCGCAGATTCTGAAAGTGATTGCGATAGTTAGACTCTTTTAGTTGCTTGGGAATCGTCGTTTGAAGATGGGCATGTGAAACTCGGAAAAAAATTTTGAGAGCGCAGGACGGCTGCCGAAAGTCCGCGTAAAAACGCCCCCCGGGCCTAAAGTTTCACCGTGCAAAATTCCCGGTGGTGTTATTATGAAACTAGAATATATTCCGCAGATTCTGAAAGTGATTGCGATAGTTAGACTCTTTTAGTTGCTTGGGAATCGTCGTTTGAAGATGGGCATGTGAAACTGCGAAAAAAATTTTGAGAGCGTAGGACGGCTGCCGAAAGTCCGCGTAAAAACGCCCCCCGGGCCTAAAGTTTCACCGTGCAAAATTCCCGGTGATGTTATTATGAAACTAGAATATATTCCGCAGATTCTGAAAGTGATTGCGATAGTTAGACTCTTTTAGTTGCTTGGGAATCGTCGTTTGAAGATGGGCATGTGAAACTCGGAAAAAAATTTTGAGAGCGCAGGACGGCTGCCGAAAGTCCGCGTAAAAACGCCCCCCGGGCCTAAAGTTTCACCGTGCAAAATTCCCGGTGGTGTTATTATGAAACTAGAATATATTCCGCAGATTCTGAAAGTGATTGCGATAGTTAGACTCTTTTAGTTGCTTGGGAATCGTCGTTTGAAGATGGGCATGTGAAACTGCGAAAAAAATTTTGAGAGCGTAGGACGGCTGCCGAAAGTCCGCGTAAAAACGCCCCCCGGGCCTAAAGTTTCACCGTGCAAAATTCCCGGTGGTGTTATTATGAAACTAGAATATATTCCGCAGATTCTGAAAGTGATTGCGATAGTTAGACTCTTTTAGTTGCTTGGGAATCGTCGTTTGAAGATGGGCATGTGAAACTCGGAAAAAAATTTTGAGAGCGTAGGACGGCTGCCGAAAGTCCGCGTAAAAACGCCCCCCGGGCCTAAAGTTTCACCGTGCAAAATTCCCGGTGATGTTATTATGAAACTAGAATATATTCCGCAGATTCTGAAAGTGATTGCGATAGTTAGACTCTTTTAGTTGCTTGGGAATCGTCGTTTGAAGATGGGCATGTGAAACTGCGAAAAAAATTTTGAGAGCGCAGGACGGCTGCCGAAAGTCCGCGTAAAAAACGCCCCCCGGGCCTAAAGTTTCACCGTGCAAAATTCCCGGTGGTGTTATTATGAAACTAGAATATATTCCGCAGATTCTGAAAGTGATTGCGATAGTTAGACTCTTTTAGTTGCTTGGGAATCGTCGTTTGAAGATGGGCATGTGAAACTGCGAAAAAAATTTTGAGAGCGTAGGACGGCTGCCGAAAGTCCGCGTAAAAACGCCCCCCGGGCCTAAAGTTTCACCGTGCAAAATTCCCGGTGATGTTATTATGAAACTAGAATATATTCCGCAGATTCTGAAAGTGATTGCGATAGTTAGACTCTTTTAGTTGCTTGGGAATCGTCGTTTGAAGATGGGCATGTGAAACTCGGAAAAAAATTTTGAGAGCGCAGGACGGCTGCCGAAAGTCCGCGTAAAAACGCCCCCCGGGCCTAAAGTTTCACCGTGCAAAATTCCCGGTGGTGTTATTATGAAACTAGAATATATTCCGCAGATTCTGAAAGTGATTGCGATAGTTAGACTCTTTTAGTTGCTTGGGAATCGTCGTTTGAAGATGGGCATGTGAAACTGCGAAAAAAATTTTGAGAGCGTAGGACGGCTGCCGAAAGTCCGCGTAAAAACGCCCCCCGGGCCTAAAGTTTCACCGTGCAAAATTCCCGGTGATGTTATTATGAAACTAGAATATATTCCGCAGATTCTGAAAGTGATTGCGATAGTTAGACTCTTTTAGTTGCTTGGGAATCGTCGTTTGAAGATGGGCATGTGAAACTCGGAAAAAAATTTTGAGAGCGCAGGACGGCTGCCGAAAGTCCGCGTAAAAACGCCCCCCGGGCCTAAAGTTTCACCGTGCAAAATTCCCGGTGGTGTTATTATGAAACTAGAATATATTCCGCAGATTCTGAAAGTGATTGCGATAGTTAGACTCTTTTAGTTGCTTGGGAATCGTCGTTTGAAGATGGGCATGTGAAACTGCGAAAAAAATTTTGAGAGCGTAGGACGGCTGCCGAAAGTCCGCGTAAAAACGCCCCCCGGGCCTAAAGTTTCACCGTGCAAAATTCCCGGTGGTGTTATTATGAAACTAGAATATATTCCGCAGATTCTGAAAGTGATTGCGATAGTTAGACTCTTTTAGTTGCTTGGGAATCGTCGTTTGAAGATGGGCATGTGAAACTGCGAAAAAAATTTTGAGAGCGTAGGACGGCTGCCGAAAGTCCGCGTAAAAACGCCCCCCGGGCCTAAAGTTTCACCGTGCAAAATTCCCGGTGATGTTATTATGAAACTAGAATATATTCCGCAGATTCTGAAAGTGATTGCGATAGTTAGACTCTTTTAGTTGCTTGGGAATCGTCGTTTGAAGATGGGCATGTGAAACTCGGAAAAAAATTTTGAGAGCGCAGGACGGCTGCCGAAAGTCCGCGTAAAAACGCCCCCCGGGCCTAAAGTTTCACCGTGCAAAATTCCCGGTGGTGTTATTATGAAACTAGAATATATTCCGCAGATTCTGAAAGTGATTGCGATAGTTAGACTCTTTTAGTTGCTTGGGAATCGTCGTTTGAAGATGGGCATGTGAAACTGCGAAAAAAATTTTGAGAGCGTAGGACGGCTGCCGAAAGTCCGCGTAAAAACGCCCCCCGGGCCTAAAGTTTCACCGTGCAAAATTCCCGGTGATGTTATTATGAAACTAGAATATATTCCGCAGATTCTGAAAGTGATTGCGATAGTTAGACTCTTTTAGTTGCTTGGGAATCGTCGTTTGAAGATGGGCATGTGAAACTCGGAAAAAATTTTGAGAGCGCAGGACGGCTGCCGAAAGTCCGCGTAAAAACGCCCCCCGGGCCTAAAGTTTCACCGTGCAAAATTCCCGGTGGTGTTATTATGAAACTAGAATATATTCCGCAGATTCTGAAAGTGATTGCGATAGTTAGACTCTTTTAGTTGCTTGGGAATCGTCGTTTGAAGATGGGCATGTGAAACTGCGAAAAAAATTTTGAGAGCGTAGGACGGCTGCCGAAAGTCCGCGTAAAAACGCCCCCCGGGCCTAAAGTTTCACCGTGCAAAATTCCCGGTGATGTTATTATGAAACTAGAATATATTCCGCAGATTCTGAAAGTGATTGCGATAGTTAGACTCTTTTAGTTGCTTGGGAATCGTCGTTTGAAGATGGGCATGTGAAACTCGGAAAAAAATTTTGAGAGCGCAGGACGGCTGCCGAAAGTCCGCGTAAAAACGCCCCCCGGGCCTAAAGTTTCACCGTGCAAAATTCCCGGTGGTGTTATTATGAAACTAGAATATATTCCGCAGATTCTGAAAGTGATTGCGATAGTTAGACTCTTTTAGTTGCTTGGGAATCGTCGTTTGAAGATGGGCATGTGAAACTGCGAAAAAAATTTTGAGAGCGTAGGACGGCTGCCGAAAGTCCGCGTAAAAACGCCCCCCGGGCCTAAAGTTTCACCGTGCAAAATTCCCGGTGGTGTTATTATGAAACTAGAATATATTCCGCAGATTCTGAAAGTGATTGCGATAGTTAGACTCTTTTAGTTGCTTGGGAATCGTCGTTTGAAGATGGGCATGTGAAACTGCGAAAAAAATTTTGAGAGCGTAGGACGGCTGCCGAAAGTCCGCGTAAAAACGCCCCCCGGGCCTAAAGTTTCACCGTGCAAAATTCCCGGTGATGTTATTATGAAACTAGAATATATTCCGCAGATTCTGAAAGTGATTGCGATAGTTAGACTCTTTTAGTTGCTTGGGAATCGTCGTTTGAAGATGGGCATGTGAAACTCGGAAAAAAATTTTGAGAGCGCAGGACGGCTGCCGAAAGTCCGCGTAAAAACGCCCCCCGGGCCTAAAGTTTCACCGTGCAAAATTCCCGGTGGTGTTATTATGAAACTAGAATATATTCCGCAGATTCTGAAAGTGATTGCGATAGTTAGACTCTTTTAGTTGCTTGGGAATCGTCGTTTGAAGATGGGCATGTGAAACTGCGAAAAAAATTTTGAGAGCGTAGGACGGCTGCCGAAAGTCCGCGTAAAAACGCCCCCCGGGCCTAAAGTTTCACCGTGCAAAATTCCCGGTGATGTTATTATGAAACTAGAATATATTCCGCAGATTCTGAAAGTGATTGCGATAGTTAGACTCTTTTAGTTGCTTGGGAATCGTCGTTTGAAGATGGGCATGTGAAACTCGGAAAAAAATTTTGAGAGCGCAGGACGGCTGCCGAAAGTCCGCGTAAAAACGCCCCCCGGGCCTAAAGTTTCACCGTGCAAAATTCCCGGTGGTGTTATTATGAAACTAGAATATATTCCGCAGATTCTGAAAGTGATTGCGATAGTTAGACTCTTTTAGTTGCTTGGGAATCGTCGTTTGAAGATGGGCATGTGAAACTGCGAAAAAAATTTTGAGAGCGTAGGACGGCTGCCGAAAGTCCGCGTAAAAACGCCCCCCGGGCCTAAAGTTTCACCGTGCAAAATTCCCGGTGATGTTATTATGAAACTAGAATATATTCCGCAGATTCTGAAAGTGATTGCGATAGTTAGACTCTTTTAGTTGCTTGGGAATCGTCGTTTGAAGATGGGCATGTGAAACTCGGAAAAAAATTTTGAGAGCGCAGGACGGCTGCCGAAAGTCCGCGTAAAAACGCCCCCCGGGCCTAAAGTTTCACCGTGCAAAATTCCCGGTGGTGTTATTATGAAACTAGAATATATTCCGCAGATTCTGAAAGTGATTGCGATAGTTAGACTCTTTTAGTTGCTTGGGAATCGTCGTTTGAAGATGGGCATGTGAAACTGCGAAAAAAATTTTGAGAGCGTAGGACGGCTGCCGAAAGTCCGCGTAAAAACGCCCCCCGGGCCTAAAGTTTCACCGTGCAAAATTCCCGGTGGTGTTATTATGAAACTAGAATATATTCCGCAGATTCTGAAAGTGATTGCGATAGTTAGACTCTTTTAGTTGCTTGGGAATCGTCGTTTGAAGATGGGCATGTGAAACTGCGAAAAAAATTTTGAGAGCGTAGGACGGCTGCCGAAAGTCCGCGTAAAAACGCCCCCCGGGCCTAAAGTTTCACCGTGCAAAATTCCCGGTGATGTTATTATGAAACTAGAATATATTCCGCAGATTCTGAAAGTGATTGCGATAGTTAGACTCTTTTAGTTGCTTGGGAATCGTCGTTTGAAGATGGGCATGTGAAACTCGGAAAAAAATTTTGAGAGCGCAGGACGGCTGCCGAAAGTCCGCGTAAAAACGCCCCCCGGGCCTAAAGTTTCACCGTGCAAAATTCCCGGTGGTGTTATTATGAAACTAGAATATATTCCGCAGATTCTGAAAGTGATTGCGATAGTTAGACTCTTTTAGTTGCTTGGGAATCGTCGTTTGAAGATGGGCATGTGAAACTGCGAAAAAAATTTTGAGAGCGTAGGACGGCTGCCGAAAGTCCGCGTAAAAACGCCCCCCGGGCCTAAAGTTTCACCGTGCAAAATTCCCGGTGATGTTATTATGAAACTAGAATATATTCCGCAGATTCTGAAAGTGATTGCGATAGTTAGACTCTTTTAGTTGCTTGGGAATCGTCGTTTGAAGATGGGCATGTGAAACTCGGAAAAAAATTTTGAGAGCGCAGGACGGCTGCCGAAAGTCCGCGTAAAAACGCCCCCCGGGCCTAAAGTTTCACCGTGCAAAATTCCCGGTGGTGTTATTATGAAACTAGAATATATTCCGCAGATTCTGAAAGTGATTGCGATAGTTAGACTCTTTTAGTTGCTTGGGAATCGTCGTTTGAAGATGGGCATGTGAAACTGCGAAAAAAATTTTGAGAGCGTAGGACGGCTGCCGAAAGTCCGCGTAAAAACGCCCCCGGGCCTAAAGTTTCACCGTGCAAAATTCCCGGTGATGTTATTATGAAACTAGAATATATTCCGCAGATTCTGAAAGTGATTGCGATAGTTAGACTCTTTTAGTTGCTTGGGAATCGTCGTTTGAAGATGGGCATGTGAAACTCGGAAAAAAATTTTGAGAGCGCAGGACGGCTGCCGAAAGTCCGCGTAAAAACGCCCCCCGGGCCTAAAGTTTCACCGTGCAAAATTCCCGGTGGTGTTATTATGAAACTAGAATATATTCCGCAGATTCTGAAAGTGATTGCGATAGTTAGACTCTTTTAGTTGCTTGGGAATCGTCGTTTGAAGATGGGCATGTGAAACTGCGAAAAAAATTTTGAGAGCGTAGGACGGCTGCCGAAAGTCCGCGTAAAAACGCCCCCCGGGCCTAAAGTTTCACCGTGCAAAATTCCCGGTGGTGTTATTATGAAACTAGAATATATTCCGCAGATTCTGAAAGTGATTGCGATAGTTAGACTCTTTTAGTTGCTTGGGAATCGTCGTTTGAAGATGGGCATGTGAAACTGCGAAAAAAATTTTGAGAGCGTAGGACGGCTGCCGAAAGTCCGCGTAAAAACGCCCCCCGGGCCTAAAGTTTCACCGTGCAAAATTCCCGGTGATGTTATTATGAAACTAGAATATATTCCGCAGATTCTGAAAGTGATTGCGATAGTTAGACTCTTTTAGTTGCTTGGGAATCGTCGTTTGAAGATGGGCATGTGAAACTCGGAAAAAAATTTTGAGAGCGCAGGACGGCTGCCGAAAGTCCGCGTAAAAACGCCCCCCGGGCCTAAAGTTTCACCGTGCAAAATTCCCGGTGGTGTTATTATGAAACTAGAATATATTCCGCAGATTCTGAAAGTGATTGCGATAGTTAGACTCTTTTAGTTGCTTGGGAATCGTCGTTTGAAGATGGGCATGTGAAACTGCGAAAAAAATTTTGAGAGCGTAGGACGGCTGCCGAAAGTCCGCGTAAAAACGCCCCCCGGGCCTAAAGTTTCACCGTGCAAAATTCCCGGTGATGTTATTATGAAACTAGAATATATTCCGCAGATTCTGAAAGTGATTGCGATAGTTAGACTCTTTTAGTTGCTTGGGAATCGTCGTTTGAAGATGGGCATGTGAAACTCGGAAAAAAATTTTGAGAGCGCAGGACGGCTGCCGAAAGTCCGCGTAAAAACGCCCCCCGGGCCTAAAGTTTCACCGTGCAAAATTCCCGGTGGTGTTATTATGAAACTAGAATATATTCCGCAGATTCTGAAAGTGATTGCGATAGTTAGACTCTTTTAGTTGCTTGGGAATCGTCGTTTGAAGATGGGCATGTGAAACTGCGAAAAAAATTTTGAGAGCGTAGGACGGCTGCCGAAAGTCCGCGTAAAAACGCCCCCCGGGCCTAAAGTTTCACCGTGCAAAATTCCCGGTGATGTTATTATGAAACTAGAATATATTCCGCAGATTCTGAAAGTGATTGCGATAGTTAGACTCTTTTAGTTGCTTGGGAATCGTCGTTTGAAGATGGGCATGTGAAACTCGGAAAAAAATTTTGAGAGCGCAGGACGGCTGCCGAAAGTCCGCGTAAAAACGCCCCCCGGGCCTAAAGTTTCACCGTGCAAAATTCCCGGTGGTGTTATTATGAAACTAGAATATATTCCGCAGATTCTGAAAGTGATTGCGATAGTTAGACTCTTTTAGTTGCTTGGGAATCGTCGTTTGAAGATGGGCATGTGAAACTGCGAAAAAAATTTTGAGAGCGTAGGACGGCTGCCGAAAGTCCGCGTAAAAACGCCCCCCGGGCCTAAAGTTTCACCGTGCAAAATTCCCGGTGGTGTTATTATGAAACTAGAATATATTCCGCAGATTCTGAAAGTGATTGCGATAGTTAGACTCTTTTAGTTGCTTGGGAATCGTCGTTTGAAGATGGGCATGTGAAACTGCGAAAAAAATTTTGAGAGCGTAGGACGGCTGCCGAAAGTCCGCGTAAAAACGCCCCCCGGGCCTAAAGTTTCACCGTGCAAAATTCCCGGTGATGTTATTATGAAACTAGAATATATTCCGCAGATTCTGAAAGTGATTGCGATAGTTAGACTCTTTTAGTTGCTTGGGAATCGTCGTTTGAAGATGGGCATGTGAAACTCGGAAAAAAATTTTGAGAGCGCAGGACGGCTGCCGAAAGTCCGCGTAAAAACGCCCCCCGGGCCTAAAGTTTCACCGTGCAAAATTCCCGGTGGTGTTATTATGAAACTAGAATATATTCCGCAGATTCTGAAAGTGATTGCGATAGTTAGACTCTTTTAGTTGCTTGGGAATCGTCGTTTGAAGATGGGCATGTGAAACTGCGAAAAAAATTTTGAGAGCGTAGGACGGCTGCCGAAAGTCCGCGTAAAAACGCCCCCCGGGCCTAAAGTTTCACCGTGCAAAATTCCCGGTGATGTTATTATGAAACTAGAATATATTCCGCAGATTCTGAAAGTGATTGCGATAGTTAGACTCTTTTAGTTGCTTGGGAATCGTCGTTTGAAGATGGGCATGTGAAACTCGGAAAAAAATTTTGAGAGCGCAGGACGGCTGCCGAAAGTCCGCGTAAAAACGCCCCCCGGGCCTAAAGTTTCACCGTGCAAAATTCCCGGTGGTGTTATTATGAAACTAGAATATATTCCGCAGATTCTGAAAGTGATTGCGATAGTTAGACTCTTTTAGTTGCTTGGGAATCGTCGTTTGAAGATGGGCATGTGAAACTGCGAAAAAAATTTTGAGAGCGTAGGACGGCTGCCGAAAGTCCGCGTAAAAAACGCCCCCCGGGCCTAAAGTTTCACCGTGCAAAATTCCCGGTGGTGTTATTATGAAACTAGAATATATTCCGCAGATTCTGAAAGTGATTGCGATAGTTAGACTCTTTTAGTTGCTTGGGAATCGTCGTTTGAAGATGGGCATGTGAAACTCGAAAAAAATTTTGAGAGCGTAGGACGGCTGCCGAAAGTCCGCGTAAAAACGCCCCCCGGGCCTAAAGTTTCACCGTGCAAAATTCCCGGTGATGTTATTATGAAACTAGAATATATTCCGCAGATTCTGAAAGTGATTGCGATAGTTAGACTCTTTTAGTTGCTTGGGAATCGTCGTTTGAAGATGGGCATGTGAAACTCGGAAAAAAATTTTGAGAGCGCAGGACGGCTGCCGAAAGTCCGCGTAAAAACGCCCCCCGGGCCTAAAGTTTCACCGTGCAAAATTCCCGGTGGTGTTATTATGAAACATACTCACTAGAATATATTCCGCAGATTCTGAAAGTGATTGCGATAGTTAGACTCTTTTAGTTGCTTGGGAATCGTCGTTTGAAGATGGGCATGTGAAACTGCGAAAAAAATTTTGAGAGCGTAGGACGGCTGCCGAAAGTCCGCGTAAAAACGCCCCCCGGGCCTAAAGTTTCACCGTGCAAAATTCCCGGTGATGTTATTATGAAACTAGAATATATTCCGCAGATTCTGAAAGTGATTGCGATAGTTAGACTCTTTTAGTTGCTTGGGAATCGTCGTTTGAAGATGGGCATGTGAAACTCGGAAAAAAATTTTGAGAGCGCAGGACGGCTGCCGAAAGTCCGCGTAAAAACGCCCCCCGGGCCTAAAGTTTCACCGTGCAAAAATTCCCGGTGGTGTTATTATGAAAC